>JAUZND010071957.1:0-16938 GCA_034780555.1 Coelogynopora nodosa
TTTCCAGCAAAACCTCTCTACAGCGGCCACCCCTCTCTAACGGCCAACTTCCCTTTGCATTAGGGGTGGCCGTTGCATATTTTTTTTCGATTCGCATAATATATTAAAATGTAGACTCTGAGTTATATAAAAAATAGACATTAAAAACATAACATTTTATTGCGAATAATGAACATTACGATGCAGATGACATTTCTAACTTCAAAGCAACTTGATGTAAATAGTTTTCAAGTGGTTTACTTCCATAATTAAGTTCTATTCTACAACCCCTGACAAAAGAAACGCAACACCATGTATATTTTACATTTTTTAGAAAAATACTATTTAAAATATTTTTTGTATTGAAGATTGAGACAATACAATCGTATAATTAGTAAATAAGTAAAAATTTACTTTAAACACAATGAAGTTTTATGACAAAATTACGAAAAAATATTAAAATAAACAGTATGTACAAAAAAATACAGTTATAATAATAAACGTTAAAAACGTGTAGATCCTTCCATGGCTGCAAGGGTGCCCCGCATCTGCTCTGGCATCGAGTCCACAAGAGTGTGGAAAAATTCGAGTGGTATGGCAGCCCACTTTCGATGAGCTGCAGCCATGAGCTCCACTGTACTTTGGATCTGTAAGGCCCTCCAACTTGTCCTGTAGGTATCCCCAGACGTTCTCAATGCGGTACAGGTCAGGAGACTGAAGACGCCATGGTAGCACGTCTATGCCATTTGTCTCAAAGAATTTCCGAGCTATGTGGCTTGAGTGAGGAGTGGCATTGTCCTGCTGGAACGTAAAGCCCCTAGCAGGCAAATTCCGAGGTTGGAGATAGACTGTGAGAGTTTAAACATAACGTTGGGCATCGATGGTCCCTTGTAGGGTGTGGAGAAAATGAGTTCCATCACGACTAAAAGCACCCCAGACGATCTTGTCACCCCCAGAGTGCACTGTAGGTCAGACAAGGCCAGGACGAAGGGCATCTCCTTGTTTGCGTCAGACATAACGCCTATGACAGTTCTGGATTAGATGAAGTGGTGTCTCGTCCGAGAACAGCACCTGTCCCCTTTCTGCTGGGTCCCAATTGACTCTGGCCCTAGCGAATTCCAGACGTCGCTGACAATGCCGTTGAGTCAGAAGAGGCTTCCGAACGGCTATCCGACCATATAGCCCTATTTGGTTGAGTAGGCGTACCACAGTGCGGTTGGAGGACTGCACTTCATGGTCGAGATCTGCATTTTAGCGACATGTGTCGATATCACAGCTGCACGCTTTGCCTGAATAATCAATCAGTGAGGATGAGTAATACAGAGAATTGATTGCGGGAGACCAGGGAGGGAGACAGAGAGGTTTAGATTTGTTTTAGAGAACAGACACCCACAGTTAGACGATGAGGTGGGTGCATGCAGCTTATTTTCCATCTCAGGTGTGATGAACACTTTACTGGTAGTTGTTGCTCTGCTAATATATTTCATTCAATTGCCTTAAAACCAAAGCGCATTTAGATTAAACAACATTATTTATTAATTACTCATTTGTTTTATCACATTTTTCAATGAAAAATTAATAAAATAGTGTATTATCAAAAAATGTAAAATATACATGATGTTGCGTTTCTTTTGTCAGGGGTTGTATTATCCACAATGAAACAAATCACTGAATCGGGACAATAATAATAAAAAAGGCCAACTATTCGAACTATTTTCTCTTCAATATAAATCAAAACTATAAAATAGTCACATTAATAACTGCAGGGTTACCCATTATCAATAGCAAAAATGCCCGTTTCATTTTAACATATTCAACCATTATATTAGCAGAAACTTTTACATTTCTATTCTTCTTGATCACGTTAATACCTGGATAACGAAAATATACACAGCTTTAATACTTGAGTAATATAGGGGGTTCATATATTAGCTGATATAGTTCATACTACATTACATTTAAAGCAAACATCGATGCAAAGATTCATGGTGGGCACCTGCAGTTCTATACTGGAATAAATAAAACGATATGCTTCGATTAAAATTGATGTACTTCATACTAACTTAGTCTTTATTCATAAAATAACACATACATATATAGTAGCCTATATTGCATTGCATACACCCTTAAAATCCATTGAGTATAATAATAGGTCATCACCAGTTATCCTACAATTGTGTTTATTACGTAATGTATAGAGAAGCAGTAAATTCCAGAATAAAATAAAGTTTTTACTCATAATATATATTTTTAATTATTTGATGGAATAATGTAATCTTCGAAATATTAATTAAAATAGAGGCAATTGAGGCAACTAGTTTTAGAATTGATTTGATCAATTAATTACAAATATGATCAATCAATAGTAAAATATTAAAAATATGCAACAAAAACAGTTTGTGTTGCTGAAAGAATATAATAATCTCTAAAATCTACACCATAAATAGACAAGTTTAACAGCAGCATTCTGATAAATTTTCTACACCCACAAAATAATTAACAATAAATCATGTGATATACATATCATCAGTAACTGAAATAATAAAAACAGTAAACAATTCTATTGTACGAATTACAGCAGACAACGGTAAACGTGTAAACTAACTTATGCCTCCCACGTATAGACAAGTTGTATTTCCTAATACAGAGCGAGACATGCAATGACACGTTTGAACTCATTTTTATAATAAAAAGTAGGGAGGGAGATCAATGTGAAAGTAGCATTTTTTAATTTGAAATGAGCTTGCTCCTATACAATCGAAAGAAATTATGATATGAAGTGTTCATCAGCTTCATGGAAGATCTGTACGATCGGCCGGTCAAGTGGTGCAAATGACTTTTTTAAACATATATCTTTTAAGATTTAAGGGTACAATATACGTACAATTCTAGATCAAATCAAATATATATTTTTTCATGACAATTGTTTAAGCACAAGTAATTAAATTGTAAGTAAATACAATTATGACTAAATAAAAAGTTTATGTTAACTTAAAATATTTATTTAATGAGATCTTGACCTAAGATAAAGCAGATTAAAAAACCTTATTTCTTACCCAACATAGCTATAATTTACTTATTGAACTAAATGCGGATAATATACGGCATTCTTGAGAATAAAAAATTAATTTCAATGATTTGGAATTGTATCTGATTGCTACAGTTTGATTATTAACCATATTTTGCAAGAATATAAAAGAAAGACATAACACCATAATCGGTGAACGTGTGACCGACCATAATGAAATAAGTAGCTACTGTGTCATTTAAAAAGTTTCATTTATAATCAAACTCAAAATAAAGTTCGACATCCTGGGTTAGTTTTAGGGTTAAAGTTTAGTTGAATATCCTCATCAGATAAAAAGTTATATAATTATATACTATATAGGCTGCATATTACTTTAAATTAATAAATATTGCTTTAAATAATAAATAGTGCTTTAAATAATAAATATTGCTTTAAATAATAAATATCACTATGCATAATATACATATTACATCATACAGATGGTATAAAATAATATCCTACTTTTAGTTTGATAGTTATCATGGCGTTGTAACCTCCGATTTATTAGTATGTATAAACTTATTCTAATTCTATTTAGTAAAAAAAACTATGCAGAAAGTATATAACCGACCTTGTTACCAACAATTATTTTATCAATTAAATAGATAACATTTCAGAAGATGAGAAGAATTCAATTGAACAGGTGTCGCGAGTGTTAGGTGTTATAGATGGAGGGTATCAAAGTGACTTTCAACAGCAGAGTTGACAGGAATATTAAAGCTGACATAACTGAACTAAAGCTCAATTAACGACTCGACTTTTTATGTGGAGTGAAGAATTAGGCTGAATGAGTGAGGGATGAATGAATGAGCCAATCTTCTGAACACCTAAAAACATAATAAATCGAATACAGTAACACAACTTTTTAGGATTTTTTTGCATTAGACTCGACACTGCTTTTTAATAGGTATATATATATATACATATAGACACACTTTAATAAATTATTCTAAAATATAATGTAATCGATTTCAATTAAATGCATCCAAAATGTTTTTTGAAGTCCCTGAGTCTATAATACCCCTCCTCCCTTTCCATGTTTCACAGCAGAAAACAGGACCTCTAACTGGGTGCTTACTGGTTACGGCAAGTAGGTAGGGGTTGTATGACAACCCCTGGGGGAACAAATACAACATGTCGCCAGTGCATGAAGGTGTCTGTCTCTTTTATGTCTTGCTCTTGTAGACACATACATGCTCCTCTTGTATACTTGCAAGAAACAAAAGCCTGTATAGATATAGCAGACTAAACTAGTACCTAGCTGATGCTTTGCTTATTTCTGTATACTATCCAGAGAGGGGGGGGGGAGGAAATGTGAGATACTCATATTTAATATTATACTGTTCTGCATTTTTGAGTTGAAACTATAACACTGTTAGTATAATATGAGAAAATGTTGCTTTTGGCAGCATCCCGAGGTTTTAGATATATTGTAAAAGCTGAACCGGCATGGTGAGAATTCCAATCATCTGTCTATAAATACAGTCTTGAAAAAGAAGAGTTCTCTTAGGAGAATATTATCTGGAATATTAGGTTTAAAACTAGTTTCCCACGAATAGGCACAGCATATAAAAAAGGGGAAACATCTGCATTTTAAGGGTACAAAATCAATACTGTAATGCCAAAGTACGTCACCGTTAGAATATAGACACAAATCAGTAAACTAAGTTAGACAAATAATATTGTCTAATAAAACTGATTAAAGCAAAACATCAAATTAAACAGACTATGAAAATACTAACATAAACAAAATATGTCACTTTAATGTAAACAACGAAATTAATGCTTTTAGATTGAAAAAATTACGGTTATTAAATGCCACCACAATTTTAACAAAATTTTGAAATTTTAAACAATCCTGAGAAACAAAGATATATAAATATGAAAAACCACCCATAAAAAGTGTATTATTGATAATTTAAATTAAAACATGCTTCATAAAAAAAGTTTCCGGACATGTTTAGGACCGCTTCTCGATGAAAGAAAAGGAAGGGGAACGCCCGATCATGTTGGTAAAATAATAAAACCGCACCTCAAGGAAGCCGAAGAGTGATTTGGGTGTGTGACATATTAATGTCTACCTGCCAGGGACAATGCGCTAAATTATTCAGCTCGTAATGCTTCTTAAGAGGAAAAATCCAACATTTCATGCAAACTAACATGCAGGACGCAGAACAGATAGATAAAGTAATAATACCTCTAATGTTGAATTCACAGAATTCAATCCGAAGATCGGGTGATACAGAGGAAGTACAGAGAAACCAGACAAGCTCAAAATAACTATAAAATTTTTATGAGGTAGATATTTAAACTATCTACTCTAATGTATAATAACAAGTGTCTTATCCTTAGAAACTAGATTGGAAAACGGCTTCGAAAATCATTTTGTTATTGTATTTTTTATCAATAATTGTTACTATCATTCTTAATATACTGTATATATAAATTAATTTTTTTAATTTTAATTTAACAAAAGCTAAACTTTACTTCTTTGTATCACTGTCCTGGCAAATAGCGAAATAAATGGTATTTTTATCGGATTTTCATCAATGACTTTAAAATATATATATTTTAATAGTTCTTTGAAATGTAACCATTGAAATACATGAAAATATACATTCAAACTGTGAAGTAAACACAGATTGTAAACATAACTAGCAGAATACTCATATAACGAAACTAGATCAAAATAAGTAAGAAAAAAACTTATATTATACATCATATACAATAGTATAAGTTGAGTTTTGGAAGGTAGAAAAAATAGCAGCGGGAAAATAAAGAGGTTATAGAAAAAATTTCTACCGACAAACATCCAATAAACCACACTAAAATAGTTATAAAACAATAAATCTGGACATTTCTTGTACAAAATACAACAGGTCTTAGAATATGATAAGGTGGTAAGTCGTTATATAAGCCAGAGCCAAAAGGAGAAAAATGACAGCTAAAATGCAGGCCAAATAATAAAAGATACAAAAGTCAGTTTTTGTTATCGTGCTTGGAGATTAATAATTCCAGAAGTAGTTACATTTTTTATCAAATTTTAAAAAATGCAAACATCAAATCTGTACATTCTTATTGAAATATATTAAAATTACTTTGTCGATTTAAGTGTAAGAAATATAAAAACTCATCAACAGCATCAATGAAAACTTGGAGGTGTTGCAAGGAAAGGTTAATTAATTTAATGAGGGTCATATTTAATCTCATATTATAACATAATACGGAAACACCATTATCGACTATAAAAAGGTAGTTTACATAAGTATCGATTAAAGTAAACTATACTTATCAGCTGTTCCACGTTATTGAACATAGCCGTAGAAAGGAAGTATATAATATGCTGCATGCAATAAGTATGTATAAGGAATGACAATAATATTATGTAGTTGCATGGATTATAAATATTATAAATGTTAAATATATGTTTAAGATGTATTCTTTACTGTGCTGAAAGTAACAAAATCTCTCTAAAATGTTGTACAAATTGAGTGACCAAAGTTTGAACCTGATCCTAATTTTTTGAAATTTCATTACATACTCAAGTCAGTACATGCAGACAAAAAATGGAAATTGCTCAGTAGAAAATGTTGAAAGGAAATATTTAGAACAGTTTTAACATGCGATTTATTTACGAGCTTAACCTAACAGGAAAAAAACTTTTTGGATGAATCATCACCAATAATATTTACCGTTCAAACGTATAAAATACAAGTATATACTCATCATTTCTCATACAGATTACCTACTTAGAAACTAGTAGCATAGTTTAAAGAGAACAAATAGTTTTCATGTGCAACAACAGCGTAATAAATATGCTGATAGTAATATAATCAAAAAGTAAATATAGTCTAGCCAAAAACAAAGTCGTATTTTTAAAATAATAGCATGTAGGCCCTAATATTAAATTAGTTCCATTTTTATCAAACGGGAAATTAATCCATAAAACGGAACTGGATAATTCCTTGAAAGCCGTTAATGCCACTAATTTAGTATGGGTAGATGACTTAAAAGCAATTAAAAATATAGATAATTATTAATTTTACTAATTTGTCTTTCATTATAGATATATTTCCAAATTTGCCAAAATGTCCGCAACTGTACGATTCCATATATGACTTGACAAGACAATCTTTACACTATGAAATATAATCACATTTTTCCATTTTGATTACTACTAATTAAAGATCTTTTTAATTTAAAAAAAATGTAATTTTTAAAAGTATGTTTTTAAAACATAAGAAATTACAACACATGTAGAAACTATAAAACTTTATAAATTTATGTATTTTTATCTTCCCTCCCCTTCTTTTGTCTTATTGATTGTTCATAAAAGCAACTAAAAGGACTGAAATGGAGCCTATTGATCAAAAGAGACTGACTCCTTTGTTAAAAAGGAACTAAATCTAAGAACACTGCTTGGATGGCCTGTCAAAAGTAGAGGAATATCACTTACACATTATGTTACTATCCTACTTTTACTTCGAATAGTTACAATAAATAGGCTACTCACATAATTACGATAAGTTATCAATGGTTAGTTAGTTAATTAAATAATATACAACACAATACGATCGGTCGAAGATGGTGTTAATTTTATAGAACTATAGGTATTGCGCATAAATAACCCGTTTAAGCGAATGATGTTTGGAATAAAAGTGAAAATAAACATATGCATACAAATTATAGTCCTGACCTGCCAACCTTTAGAATCCCAAAAACAGGAAATTTCAGGGCGGGTACCACGATTTTCGAGACAACCAATTTTTAAAAACTTTTACTAAACATATTATAAGCATCTGGATACCATATACAAGTTCATATTATGTGAAAGTATATTCATCTGCACAACTATATATGAAAACAATTTTTTTTAAACAAATTCTATTTTTCACTTTCACTGTAAATGGAAACAAATAAAACAATTATTGTGTGAAGATAAATACTATGTAATGTTAAAGACATTATTTTCCACATATAATTCTAAATACCGGAATATTTGACTATCTTACTAGGATGCTTAAGACAGCCCCTAAATTAAGAACAAGTGATATGCCTGCAATTATACTAGTATATATTTTTAAATAACAACAACAAAAGCAAAATATCGCATTTTAATTTATTACAGTTTAGTAAATCCTTTTGATGCAGCTATATTTTCAATTATAATCAAACATTTAATATACATCCACTAACAAATTGTCTGCTTTACTACAAAAAATTATTAATTATAAAAACAAAAAAATATATATATATTTTTTTTTTAAAGTGTATAATTTAACCTGATTTTCTGTTATTATTAATTTCTGAATTTGATTTTGAATAAAGTTTTGAAATGAAATGTTTCAACTTCTATTTACAATCAACAATACCTCTATATGACAGCATACAAAATCAAAAATGAAAGTTGTAATTTTGTTATATCTAAAGTTCGATAATTTCAAAAATTAAAAACCAAATACATCCTTCGCTTAGAACAAAATATACCAATAAAATTGACTAAACCTGAAATAATATAGGAAATATATTACGAAGCAGCCTTACTTGATATTAAACATCTTCACATAATATCAAAAATATTATTAATTAAAATTCTCGCATTCCAACATTTTGATAACCTTACAAGAACACAATTATACATAACAGTAATCCGATTAACTATAATTGCACGCCTATCTATATAAAAAAAAATTAAGCACATCTGTTGGTGGAATATTTGTGGTGAATAATAAATAAATAGTTTAGTACATCAAAAGCTTACAATCGCATTTAATCCCCTGATGAATGAGGCCATAGAGGAGAGATCCACAGTGGTCGCAGAATGTGGGGCTCGTGTACGTGTGAACTTTGAATTTGTGACAATTTTGATACTGAAGGGAAAATGAAAGGAAAAGATGAAGAAAACATTTCAAATTTTCAAATTCATAATTGCCATGAATATAGTTGGATATAAAACTAATAAGCTAAAATAATACTAATGTTTATGACATATTCTAAATTGAAACTGCAATCCGCATTTGCTATTTCAATATATATAATATGTAACAGTGGGTAAGATATTTTATAATAAAAGAACAAAAAAAAAGGTTTAGATAGTATTAGTTATAGTAGCAACGTTCTGTCATTAAGAACAAATAAAAAATATTATTATTAATTCGCAATCAAAATATGAACATATATTTTTTTAATAAACAGGCGTAAATTCACTAAACACACACATATATAATTTTATTATTAAAAGTATGATAAATACAAAAAGGAACATACCGTAAAATCCGGTGTATACGAGGAACTTTGGAGACCATATTTATTAGTAAAAAGTGGGGCACATACACACCGAACATAAATCCCCCTCCCCCTAAATATCATTTTTTCCATATTTAAATTAATAAATTTGGAAACAATAAAAAAATTATAACAGGTATGCAACAATCTATTTATCTATAAAAAGAATAATTGGTTGGTTAAACTAAACAAAATAATATTTTGACTGAAATTTAATCCAAATAGAAACATATATCTACCAATATTACAATCCATATTAAAAGTGAGGAGTGCGACTTTTACACCGCATTTTAAGGCACATAGATTTCAAATAACATAAGAATAATTAAATAATTTCAAATTAAAAACCAATATATTTATTATCTAACATCTAAAAACTTTCATTTAAAAGCAGTAATGTAATCATTTCGAATAATGTCCACCTGTAGTGAATTATTACAAAATTGGATAGGTGCCTATAGTATAAACTTATAAATACTACACCAATTAGTAGTCCTTTACTATGGCGATACTGAATTTGAGGAAAGGATTATACATATAAAAAAATATTTAAAACACCAGTGGCAATTAAAAATATAAAACAGACAAATTCAAATTACAGGGTATTAAAACATTCCTACATAACATGAAAAATAAAACTAAATGTTCAATTGAAATTCTTTTTAAGTAATATTTTTAATGTGTAATTTAAAAGGTAGATTACTAGATTTGTTGATAGTAAGATTAATATAAAGAAATTTAAACTATTTTTTTCTATTATTTTTAACACATTTTTAAACAGTTTTTTATACAGAACAGATAGGGTATACTTTTTTTACATTAATATATATACTAACAAAATAGATCCAATACCAACGATTACTACTTTATTGCAGCCAGCGCTCAAAAACATGCAATGGCACGCACGCAGTGATATCCCACTATATAATCGGAAGAAGAAATCGATTATAATCACACACGACGCATACATTATAACAAAAATAAGTAAAAACTGCTACACCCGCGCGGGTTAACAGAATAGATTGCAGATTGGGCTATGTATATCCACAATAACTAGCTATATTGCTATACTGTACTTATATTACATTTATCAATATACATAAATAAATATCCATGTGGCTGATCGTAGATATTCTCAATTTCCGAATTTATTGTGGAAACCATAAATAGCTTAATAACCAACCATACTACAAATATACTGTATACTTCCAATCGACCAGATTTGGCGAAGTTTGGGCTAAATGTAGAGCTTACTTACCGCTTTCTTCTAAAAACAAAGAGGGTGTAAATGAAAATAGACACTTAACTGACATGTTCGAAATCCAGCTTCAAGAAGAAGAAAATATCTGACTCCAACAGACTTGTCAGTCATACAGTTTTATACATAGCAAACATATATTAATTACTAATTAACGTAGTATATATATACTTTATCCTGCAAATAATAAATTACCCTGTCTTCATGCATCTATAATAATAATTAATTAATCAGCTAAATCCACTCAACAAACTGTGCCAAAAGTGAACCAAAAACAAATAGTTGTTCTAACTTCTAAGCATGCTGGTGGTATCTTTAGTGTTAAATGAAAACCACGTTATTGATAAAATCACATTTATAATTAATTATTAAAAATATATAACACAATAACGTTTATACAGTAAATATAATGCTTCAAATTCATGTAAGTTGTGATTAGCAAAATTATTAAAATCTGTTTTTTAGAAAAAATATTTTTATTTAACTTCTAAATTAGACAATTCTAAACTTTTTAAGGATACTTATATTATTTATTTAAAAAATATATTGAGGTGTCATAAAACAACATATTTGTACCATTAATGGCTTTTTGACGTTAGAATATTATTTTATAATTATCCACCGCTTATACCATTAGCTTGCTCACTACACCATATTATGACAGGTTATAATAATAACCTGTATAATAGCCTAATGCTAAATTAATTCAAGTCTCTTATGTTAGATGTGATAATCGTACATAAAAATATTTAGGAAAAGTATTTAGAAAAGTTTGGCTAATTTTACGAACAGAAATAGGTTCAATATAAAGTTTTTAAATTGCGTTAAAAATTATTATGATACCAGAAACATGAAAGTGTACATGCCATTTCTAATTCACTGACTATCTAGGTAAAATAAAAACACACTCATTGTATACTTAAATTATCCGTATGCATTACAAATATAATCTATACAATCATTACTGCATACAAAACAATACCAATAATTGTTTCAAAAAGACAGTTTGATAATAACTATATAAAACATAGTAAAACATGATAACTTTAACTTAAAAGTATTAAATAAACATGCTGGGAGGTGAACACTCCCAAACTCATTATAAACAACTAAGCACTATACATTAAATCAATATATTGATGTGATTTAAATGGGACTGGATGCAGACTTAATATTACAATTTGATGCCGTTTATAGACTTTATAAACAATTATCATTAAAACAAGTATGTCTTTTTCAAGTGCTATCAACTAATACTTTATATAAATTCCATTTTACAATGAGATATTAAACATAAAAGACTACTTAATGTTTCCAAATCTTCGAGACAAAATGATTTATATTGTTTTAAATTAAATCCAATCTAAATCAACGTTTAACACGACTTAGTGATCATGGAGGGGTATACAGTTGATAATCCAGTATTATGAAAACAGTGTAGCGAGTACTGAATAGAAAAAATAAATGTAGGTGCATCTTGACTTTGTTGGGTGTCATACCAGCCCACCTTTTTAATGCCTCGTAATAACACAGAAAAATAAGACTAAAATCCATCAACAATGATTCGCCAAAGAATGAAATAGAAAAAGCAAATAATTAAGTTATACTTCTAGTTTGGGTAGCACAAAGGAGTAAGTTAAAGTAAATGACTTCAAATTATATTAGTTTAAACTATTTTAAAACAAAAAAGAACTTTTATATATTGAACATTTAAAAGTTCTTCAAACAAAAGTTTTGAATATTTGTCGTAATAAAATAAAAATATATTAATTGTTATATTTAAAGTTATAATTATGACAAAACAGATTGCTTACCAATCATTTAAAAAAGTAAATAATAAAATTAATCTAGCATAGACAATATTAACCTTATTTGCATAATATGCTGTAAACACAAAATTAACCAAATAAAATCGTTAAAAAATATTTGTTACAAATACATAAATATTTTAATATAAATAAACTAATATATATATACAATATATATATATATATAATAATTATATGGCTATAAATTGTATATAAAATAAAACATTGTCATATATATATTATAAATATAGATACACAAAAAGACAGCAACATGGGCAAAATTTTACTCAATACAAAAGACAAATAAAGTATTGCAAAGAGATTGATAATAATGCATTCCATAACACTTACATCGGTATCAGGACCCTGATCAGCACCTGGACATACAAATGTGACAAGTTCATGACAACGTTTGTGTACTGCAAATGAACAAATTGTGCACTGAAACCCCTGCTTTCCAAATCCCCTGAAATATTGAAGTAAAAGAAAGTTAAAAACTGTTCATTATGTAGAGTCTACATAATTTTTAAATAATAAATAAGTCTACATTTTTTAAATTGAGGAGAAAACAAGCAAATCAACATACATTTACTTTTCACTATAATTAATTTGTGTAATATTTTACAAAACAATTTTCCGAAAATCACATTTAAAACACTTATAAAAATTACAATAAATCAATAAAATAGCTAAAAAATCATGTGTCTCTAGTATCAATTAAAAATACATAATTTAAAAACATGTAATTTACTATCAATTGTATACAACATGTTATGTAGCTATGTGGTTGGTATAGTATACAACTGAACAAATATAAATTACAATTACCTATTTATGAGCAACCTATAACAGATATGTGATTAACCAAGTAAAAAAATACTGAATCATATTGATACAGGACAGATAGCTACGTAGTTAGCGTAGCACGCCATTTTTTGGGGGAATCTATTAGCTAGAATGCACATCAAATGCATCTGGTATAATTCTGCTACATACAAAAATAAAAAAAGATATTCATGTTTAGTGGATAGTTAACAATTTAATATGATAAATTTTCAGTACATTATATATGGATCTAATAATAATATTTATGTACTTATTTATACATAATGCAAACATATATATATTAAAATACAAACATCAACTTTTTTAAATATATATTTAGTGATATATAAAATATTAAAACTGCTTTTACACAATTGGCCCTATTTCAATATAGAGAAAAGGATGCCTAATCAAAGTAAGATCCCCCAATGGAGAAAGAGCTCATTAATTAGATAAGGACTCCTAGTAGAAGCAAAGACCTAATGGAAGAAGGGGACTTAGTGGAGGTAAGGGCCAATAGTGGAAAATTCATAGTGGAAGAAGTGCCCATAGCAGAAGATGAGGCACTAGTGCAGGATGGGGCCCTGGTGAATGTAGTGACAGAATACTTATTGAGTAAAAGCAGAGATTACTCCCTATACCAGCGAAATACTGTATTAAAACAGTGTTACAGTTGTAAATAAACATATTTATACAGGGTGTAGAACACAAAGAAAACACATTTTCGTGAGTTTTTCAGTTTTAATAAAATTGCAGGATGGAAACTTTATTTTTAATATTTTTTATAGAAGTTATTTCAACATTTTGTATCCTTTCTAATTATGTTTTGCATTTTGAACATATGAAGGATTCATTAAATCCAGAACATGTTCGATTTTGCAGTATAACTACTCATCAGTTAAACAATAGTCACAAAAGAAAAGTTTTTAGTAAAGCATTTGCTTCTTTAAATTAATATTTTCATTTTTGATCATTTTCTTATAACTAAATCTATAAAAATATGTAATTACTCCAAGAACTAATCACTAAGTTACAGGAAGCAGTTGAGAAGATTAGTCTAATAATAAGTCGCCAGAAGACGAAGGTAATGGAGATAAAAAATAACAACCAAATAATAGCACCTATCTCTATTAAACAACAGCAATTTGAAGAAGTGGACAGCTTTAAATACCTAGGCAGGGTCATCAGCAACAATGTTTGTAAGGAAGCTGATGTAAACTTATGTGGCACATCTGGACAATAATGACCATCAGCACTGTCATGAAGATTTGCCTAAGCTATTTTAGTATCCTATCTACTGCCCTTTATGCTAGCAAGACGTGGAAGACAACAAAACTTGACATTTTTAACCTGCAATGTATCAGAGAGATCTTTAAAATAAGTTGATACAATCATATTACCAGCCAGAAGATTCTTTAAAGAGCTAACTAAATAGCTGTAAAATAGTTGGCAAGCAGGCTAGCCAAAGACCACATGTTGACAAATATTCCAGGATGACCTGACATATACTAACAATTTATGGAATAATATATAGAATATCACAACAAATTGACAATGTAAGCTGAAGCTTCTTGCCCAATATTGTAGTAAAAACAAAGTTTAAGAAAGTACTGGCAAGAATGTACTTCAAGACTTAAATAATAACTATAATTGTTGTAAATTAGAATAATTAAAATTACTTATTTTTAAGAAATTGTAATAATTTTAAAAATTGAGAAATTTTGCACAAGTACATAGACTAGTTTAAATGATTTTACATAGATTTCTATATAGAATATATTTTTAAAAACGTATTTAACTGCATATAAAAAATGTCTCAGCATTTGAGATATCTGCTGTCACTATGGCATAACATAATATCTCAAATGCTGAGATTCCTGTCAGGAAGAGGTAGCATAGCACACCTTACCTTCTGCGTGTATCTAATGATGGAATAATACCTTTATTTATACATACACACTTGCAACAAGGAATGCATATAATTGTATACAATGTTTATTATAATATAGTATAATAAATTTTGTTTTTGTATATTCATTCATGTAATGAAGTTTCAATACAATAGATCATTTATACATGTTCTGTAAACTTGAAATGGTTTGCTTAATATATCATGGAAAATATTATATAGCTATACATTGTAAATTAGCATATGGAGACAATAAAGTAATATTTAGATTTGTATTAATTTTTTCATAATATTGTTATTTATTATATATAATAAATAACATAATAATATATATTATAATAATAATATATACAGTATATAAAGTCAATGAATTTCTTTGATCTAGTTAGTAAGATTACAAGAAGTATATATATGCTTCATATCTATATTTTACCAGGCATACAATAAAACAATTCTGATAATATCAACAAAAAAATTATTATTCATCTAATGTCTGTTTCATTTATTGCATAACCTTTCAACAACAGACATTTAATAATATGTGTGATATTATAGGCTCATCATATTGTGCAATGTATATCTCCTAAGTGTTATATCTGTTTATCAGATTCAGATGACAAGCAATTCATTAACACATGACTGTACCAAAGGATACCCTTCCCCCTTTTTCCATCTACTATAGAGTGCAATTAATATATGTGATCAATACGAAATGCGATAACTTATATGCAATGACTTATAAAATAATTAGATACTGAGCAATTAAAATTTCAAAATATATTTCAATCTAAAATTTACAATAGTCATAGAATTAGTGTAATGTAGTTATAAAATACTTACAATGGTTAAATATAGTTATCAGATGATATAAAAGTAGTAAAATCCCATATATATATATTATTTAAATATCTCTATACTATTTGAAAATATTTACAAATTGTCTAAACTATATTGATGAAACAGGTAAAAACAATTCTTGTTCATTCACAGACTGGTGGTCTGAGGGAACGCTGGTCAGAAATTGTGGCAGTTTAGCATCTATTTGTATTTTGAATTCAGCAATATTTGCATTGATATCCATAGACATATGTATATGTCTTGCTTGGTTGGTTATGGGAAGATGGTAGGGAGTTTGCAAGACATTTAGCTACTGGTTTTTTGGGCATTGCTCGGTTAATTTTATAGACAACTTTGATGTACGTACCCTCATAATATAATGAAGCAACTTTATTTACTTGCTTTTGATGTATTAGAGACATATAATAGTATACTCATTTAGACATACATATAACCCATAAAATAACTACCTCTGTTTTCTGCAATAGTTGTAATTTGTATACTGTTTTAAAACGAAATCTCTTATATTTCTATAAAATATTTCTGTAAGGTATATTTGACAGTAAAATTTGAAAGTTTGTATGTAATTTATTACTAAATATAAGATTCTTTAATCAATTTTTTCTTTAATATAGATATAAGAGATGCTTTTTACATAGGTATGTTTGTTTAAAACTATTTTTAAAATTTTTATTTAATTAGTAATGCACAGGGGGATTCAAAAATAACCGAACTCAAAATATTATGTTTATTTATAAGCAAATGTACTGCTGCATACTTCATAATACACAAGTAGTATGGAACACCTCTTTCTGCATAACCCCCCCCCCCACCTGAGCAAAATTATTTTGAATTTTCGCGCCAAAAATTTCGAAAAATTTTCAGCCAATCAAAATCGAGTATTTGATTTTTGGTTGCTATGGCTTCCTATTAGCCGATTTAAACAAGGTCAAGGTCGTTTCCAACTAAT
>JAUZND010071968.1:0-16937 GCA_034780555.1 Coelogynopora nodosa
TTTCCTTCGTTTTCATTGGCTAACTTTGTCTTAGTATATTGATTCCCAGCGAGTTCTTTGTATTTAACATTTATTTAACTGCACTGTTTCTCACTTCTGTCACCTGCCTTGAAAAAGATACACTAGTATCGAAATAATAGAATTATAAATTTAATTCAGTGTCCTGGAGCCTTAATTTCTTTCTTTACATATATATATATATGTATAATATATTGTACAGCACAGATATGGACAGAAAAGTGGACTGCATCAAGGCAGTTGATGCTGGTCGTGGTGAGGTCACAGCGACGTACCTGAGTCCTCCGGTAGGTGTCACTATCCTGCTGCATCGTGATCTTTCCCTCCCGCTCCAGAAGGAGCGTCACCTCGTTCACCGAGGTCTTGAGTTCCACCCGGATTGTGAAGCTGGCCTGGGCCGATTGGATGGGCGGGGCCGGAGAGTCTCGAAGGACAATCTGAGGTGGGAGTGAGGGAGTGAGTGTGCGTTGCGTCGGGGGGGGGGGGCAAATCAATATACGAAGTGCGAGTTTCGGCGAAACCGTAGTTTAGTGAAAATAAAAGTGTTGTAAAGGTTTCTGTAAAAGTGATTCAGAATACGCTCGGTAAGGGATACAAATGTATCAAACAATATATTGTTCATTAACTGTTGCTGGTATATTCTGAAGTGCCTCACCAACACCACTGGTACGTGTTGTTTGCGCACGCGGTCTGCCAGCCATTACAGAAATTTTAAATTTACGCAAGTTCACCGAAACTGTAATCATCTAAACCAATTTTCGAATTTAGGATGCTAAAATGATGATTAATATTTGATATATTGTTATCTGTTCTTGTAGGTGAAATATTATTTTTGGTGGACTTATTTAGTTTTAATATTTTTTAAAATTTTGAACGCTAAAGTTGTGTTTCGCCTATGTTTCTTGGGGTACATGTCCTGCCATTGCTGCACTCCAAACTATTTCTATATGGTCCGTGGTGTAGAAAGGGGGGACGACACCCTATACTAAAATGTTGTTCAGTTTTAAAAAGAGTCTTGACAATTGACTTGTAGATAGACAAACAAAGATGTTCTGCTGCATTAGATGCAAATATTTAACGCTAATTGAAGGAATTGAAAAATACATAGTTATGTTTAGGGAACCACGTTATTTGAAAATAGAGGATTTAGTAAATAAAATAAATCGTTTTACAAAAGCCATTATGACAAAGATAAGTTAATATGGTATCAATTCAAAGTAACAGCAAGTATAAAAATGTTAAAATATAGCATTACAATTTGGACCAGAAAGCAGAAGATGTAGACATATTACATATATGTACATATGTGTTAAATATGTGCCCATATATGTACATATATGTACATATGTGCACATATATGTTGTTAAATGGGTGAATTTCGTTTTGATCCCTGTCGGCTGCCATAGTTACGCAGTCTGCAAGTAAGAACAGAAAGGTCAACCAGGACCTCCCACTCGAATGTAGATCGGCTTTATAAGGCGCATTATGAACTCACAACAATATAATCCGTTCCAACAACCCCCAGATTGGGTCGATACACTAGCAGCCCACTCCTGGCGTCCAGAAAAACGGTTCCCTTGCCGGGCAGCGGATAGCCAATCTCCCACTGGAAGGGGTCGCTGTCCGGATCACGACCGGCCAACTGAAGGGAGCCGGCGACATTTCGCTCGGTGGCAGAGATGATGAGTGGGTCTCTGGTGAGAAGGACAGGCGGCCGGTTGCCGAGTGTGGAGGAGATGGAGGCCACGGCGAGCTGCGTCTCGTAGCGGAAGTAGAGCTGTGGGGAGGCCGGCTTCGACCAGGTGGAGGCACCCTGGAGGGGGAGAGAGAGGGAGAGAGTGAGTGGAGAATAGAGGCAACAGAGACCTGCGTTTCGTAGCGGAAGTAGAGCTGGGGAAGGCCATCTGCGACCAGGTTGGAGGACAGAGTGGCGGAGAGAGTGAGTGGAGAATAGAGGCGACAGTGAGCTGCGTCTCGTATCAGAAGTGAAGCTGGGGAGAGGCCGGCTGCGACCAGGTGAGGTGGTAGAGGATGATTGGAGAATAAGATTTGTCCCATATTTGTGAACATTCTTTTCTTTTAAATCATTTATTTTCAAGATAACTAAAATAATTACATTTAAATCCGATTTACGAAAAAGACATATTAATTTAGTATATCTTTAATTTATCGACCAACGATTTTGATGTTTAAATTAAAAATTTAATTTTATAACTTAATATCATGATATTATTGATCGTAATATAATTTTTCTTTATCTTCCAAATCACACATTTAGGCACAATTAAATCACGATTAAATAAGAAAAAAGTTCGACAGTTTATTGAAACGTATAATGAAGTTGATTAATTTAATAAACACGTTTTACAATTGTACAGTATCGATTGCATTAAAAAGGCAGTTTAAGCAATTAAAGACACAGGCTGTTTGCCAGGAACGGTAGGGTCCGAGAGTGGGATCGAACCTGTTCCTATAGGCAACATCCTCGGCATCCGCAAAACAGCGTCTTAACCACTCGGCCATTACCATCGTAATCAATACATAATCATAATCATGTATATAATTTCCAATTAAAACTTAAACATTTCTTTTAAAAGTAAGTTATTTTTTCTTATACTGGGATTAAAAAAGTTACATAAAATTATAAAAAGTTAATTTTTAAATGTTGATTCCGGTATTGAGACCAAAACCACCTAGGTACATAGCAACATAGCGCTCTTACCACTTGAGTCCGACAGAGCGAAGTAACCAGTTTCGATGTCTTGCTGCTCGATGCCTTTTCACCGTTACAAGTCTCATAAGCCGGGTGCCAAGTCCTCGATTCTACATCAGTGGAACAAATATTCATAATTAATCGGAGCAGATTGTATTAATGTACAGCTTATCAGAAAGCAATATTTCTTGAATATGAACTTAATGACAAGTTGGTCCCACCTGTGTCCCAATACACCAACATCGGTACACGATCGCCGGCGGTGGTGGGAATCGCCGAGTGGAGATCCACCTGGACGGCGAGCGGGTGTGAGAGGCCAATGTCTTGCGAGACGGGAGAGATGTAGAAGGTTGGACCAATGAAGGTCATCCCGCTGAAAGATGGGGGAGGTCACCGCGTGTAGGTTAGCACTGCATTTGTATTTAATTAAAACTAGTAATCGGAATCAATTTACCCTAGGCTATGAATGACATGTCGTGTTATAATAATAATATTTAATAATAATAATATTTAATAATAATATTTAATAATAATAATATTTAATAATAATATTTATTTAACAACAATTCAAGTAATATCAATGTCGGTCAAGGGCCCTAATTATGCAGCAGTTAGTATTTTATGAAGCGCGCCCACTTCACCAATGACTCTTAAGGAGTCACGGTCACTCACATTTTTCATACCATTTTCTCACCGATTTTCCATACCAAACGAACCTATTAAGGGTCGCTAACTATCGACTAGCACAGCTGCTAGCCAGGAACAGGAGAGTCCAAGGGCGGGCTCGAACCTGCTCCGAGACAACACCCTTGGCATCAACAATCTAAATTAAAGATCAATCGCTAAAATATAATCATATCATTATTTTTAAGGTGACATTTATTAGTAGCAACAATTTTTTTCAATAAATAGACTCGTTAACATAATTTCAATATTAACTGTAATCTGTAATATTAAATCTAACCAAATTAAATGGTCATTTCATCTTGTTAATTATTGTTTACTTCAGATTGTCAACAAAGCCAAATATCAATTGTTTATCAAAATAAATAAATGGTAGCGTCATTATTGTCCTACTAATTTTATTTCAGCGGGGATAATCCGGACACACAGAAGGTATCCGCTGAGTTCGATATTGGTTGGCACACATTCTTGGCAGCCAAACTCAAGATTATCTGTATGCGAATTGACCTGAGGTCAGCTAGAAACAGGAGTGACGCATCGAGGTCTTCTTCAGAGACTCAAATTGTGACCAACCAAATCGATCAATACCTAGCCGCTATTATGTGAGATGTCTCTGCAATATATTTACTGTATAGCATCGAAGTCTTTTTATGCTGCTTTTGATTTTAATTGTTTTCTGTATAGGATGTAATAAATGTTGTAAATAATATAAAATCATAGAGATACATTATATAGATTATTCAATCTTTGAATGTTTTGGTGAACATTAAATGACCATAATTTGAATAACAATAAAAAAAGTACATTTTTATTGTCAAAATAAATGCGTTCAAAAATAAATGAAAATCAAATCACTGTAAAAATCATAATAAACCTTTGTAAACTGTTTAAATTTTTGAATTATTATACATATATACATGCATGATGTTATTATTAGGTGTTATTTGAAACTAATTATTTAACCGCACAAAATATTATATTTTAAATTAATATTTTTCACTAATTTAAAAGTATGCATTTGTTAATATTTTTTGCAATTTTATGTTAAAAATACCCCTATTACATACAGGTTTGAAAGTTTAGCATTTTTAATAACGTTCAGTTAATTTAAATATATTTGATAATCATATTATATATATTTGTTGATTAACTATTAAATAGTTCCACAGTGCCATTATTCATGTAAATTTGTTTTCCAGGAAATATTCTGAAAACCAATTTGTGAACAAAGATCAAATCGGCGTCTTTGGTCAGGTAACTCAATTTCTGAAGTTGATTGATCTAAATTGATGTAATATATTAAACGTTTTGATGTTGTTTTATTGCCTTCTGTATGTTATAGTTTCACGGAGGATTCAATTCATTAGGTATTCTGGGTCATTCTAACAATATTGGCATCGTAAGGTGTGGAGTGGCCATATCCCCAATAACAGACTATAGCTATTATGGTGAGATTTTCAATTATTTTAGCATACACTAAAATATTACTCTTTGAGGATTCCAAACCTGAAATCATAACAAAAAAAGTTCACCTTTTTCGACATGTTCAGTGAAATATTAATTTTTATCAATTTTTAAATTTGATTGATCATGGAGTTATATGGTTTGTTTGTTTGTTTTATTAAATTGATTTATTAAATTAGCCTTGATAGTAAAGCGTGCGAGACTGCGAAAAGGGAAATTCTGACGCGAGATTCATGACAATACAACTAAGTTCTCATTTATAAAAAAAAGACAAATCCCTCCCTCTACATGAACAGCTGGCAGAGGCAACATTCGTTAAACTGAGGAAGCTGCGGATCAATAAACGTGATAAAGAATTGACCATAACTCTGCTCTAACATCCTTTAATCCAACTTCGCACACCGTGTCATTCTCTAATTACACTATTTGTACTAATTTTCATATCGCGATGTATCATTCTTCTTCTGATTTATTTGACCATTTATTTTTTATTTTGTAATATAGCGCCCTGATAAGGCTCTTTATCATACAAGCGAAATGTCCCAAAAAACAGCCCTATAGTGGATAAAATTGATATATTATACTGCTGTAAAAACCATGGCTATAGACGGGGAAACAAAATCTACTTTCCGACAAATGGAAAAGTTTTTGTGGAAAATAACAAACAGCAATTCAATACCAGCTATTGTTGGTGTTACATTTCTGTAATACATACATTTTAGTATTACCATGTACTTTTAAATTGAACATTTATTTACTTCACAAATGTTGATGCCATCTTTACGTATGTATATACAACAGTATTTGTTGTAAAATTGTGGCAACATAAACTTATTTTTTGTCGTATACTGGATGTAATTGCGTTTGATTTTTTAATTTAAAACTATTTGTTTTAAATTAATTTTAGAATTGTTTTATACGGTTTATATGCAGCTAAAAATTGTTTAATTAGGTATTTGGTATAGATATGGTATAAATATGGTATAGATATGGTAGTTTTCTACGCAATATAAAATTTTTAAAATAATATATATATATTGGATACGATTAACGATTTATTTTTTGATTATTTCGATGAATCTATCTTTTTTGAGCCCTTTTTATACTTTCAGATTCTCAATTTGTTGAAAAGTACTTGGGTCTATTTAGGGACAATGAGCTAAACTATGTGGTAAGAAAAAAGCAATTGACTAAAAAATATATTCGGTATTATTAAAGTCAACTTTGAATTGAAATTACTTATATATATTCTGTGAATTCGTATTGAATCTTTAATGTGGATGTAAGTAATGAACATGGTTGAGTGTACTTTATCCATGTTCCTATATTTGAAGGTCATTTGTCCATCCTCATAGTTACATAGGTGCGGAAGATGGATGGCATTCTCTGAATTAGGTGTTTTCTATTTATTGTGAGACACATTTTGATTATATTGTAGTTTGTGTAGTTTCCAATTTTATTGGTTTAGTGCCTCCTATATATACTTAAATATTATATGATCATTTAAAGTTGCATAACATTGCTTATATAATGTATCCTATTTGGTAGCTAGCACCACATACATGTAGGATATATATATATGTTGACTTTGTTTGTCGATAATAAATCAATAATTTGCCAACGACATGTTGTACTGAAATAATTGTCACTTATATAATTGTATTCTAAAATAATTGAAAAGTACTGTAACATCAGGAATATACGATTTAAATGTTTTTCTAATTTAATGTAAAATAAGGGCATCTGTATCGTAAGTCAACCTATTATAAATGTAGATAGGTATACCACAAAGAAAAAATAATTTCTTTAGGCACTTTATAAATTTTTTAATGTTAGAATTAGTTAATTTAATTAGTATTTAAATTTTAGTGAAGTTACCCCTTGTCATAACCAAACATTTCAAGATTAATTTTAGTTGAGTCTGTTCTGACGAAAAATACTTGGTAGACATTGCAAACATGTTTCTGTGTTTTCCTAGTCGATATTTTCATTTACTTATAAAACACATTATGTCAATACTAATCTGTCTGGATATTAATTCAGTGTGCGCTAATCTCAAAGCCTTGTTTTCGCCATATTGGCATTTCCTTATAAAATTTCATAGTTTTACTGGAAATTTGTATTGTTTATTTGCCATTGCATTTGGCTTGCTTGACTGATTAGTTCAAATAATATACAATTTTTAAGTTTTAAGGGCTCATATAACCACATATTCAATTACGATATTTGAATACCAAAATTTTGTTTTTGGTACATTATTACTACATATATTGATCAAATTTAAAAAAAGGATATGTTATGGTGTCTTAGTACCCAATTTGTCGTTCAAAATTAATTATTTATAGTTTTATATTAAATAAAATGTTCCCTATATTATTTTTTTTATTTGTTTTAAACAAATGAATTATATTTTAAATTTTAGACTGTTTAATTTAAAAAACAGATCAATAACATATTGCGTTATTACCTTCAATAGATATTGTACCATTTTCATTGTTATCTAAAGTAAATATTTTCTGTTAGAGACTTATCAAACTGGGTTAATATTTATATCACTCATTGCAATATGGTATATAGCCTATTATACATAGTAAAAATATTGAAGTGCAGATTTTCATATACCGCCGTGTAAATAATATAGAGAGACATTTAATGAATGGGAATGTTGTGTGAAGTTGTACGGAACATAGCTACTGACACTGTTTTATGATGTGTTGAAAAAATGTTAACTTGAAAACGTTTGCGTGAAACAAAACCTTCAAATTGATTAATTGAGGTTTTAGCTTGCTGGTTGCTCTTTTATGTGTTATGCGATGATACAATGTAGTGTCACTTTCCCCTCATTGGTGACGTTGCTTTGGGAAAATATCAATCGTTTTTACTAAATAATCTTCTTGTATAACCCTGCACCTTAATTTGTATTTATAAAATCGCTAAAGTGTTCATTTAATTTAAATATTATGCCGTATTTCGAAACATTTTACCGCTAGAGATGTACGAAAAAAATTTTAATAATATTATTATATTTTCTCATATTGTAAACTTTTCTTCCTCCTAGGCTGCAAGTTTGTCTAAATTGGTCTTCAATTTGTTCAACAAGGGTATTCTACTAATTCACGGAACGGCGGATCGTAAGTTTGTTGTATTAGTTATTTATTTAAATTTTTTCTTCCGTGTATACCTATATCCTCTATTTAAGTTTTTCGATATATATTGATATATAAAAACGGCTGCGCTAATTCTTTCAGCAATCTCTTTATCTTCCAGAGAGTGTACACTTTCAGAATTCTGCTCAATTTATAAAATCTATGGTGGACGCCGGAGTAGATTTCGATCTTATGGTGAGCCAGCATTGATCGGTGTATTTTAGCCAACTAAAAGGATAGTGAATTTATAACATCTAAAAATGTGTTGTTTTTAATATAGAGATAAAAATTAAATGACTTTTTGATTATAAGATGATAATGAAACGATTTGCATTTTTTATAGAATGTTTGTCGAATTATTTGTGTTCAAGCGTTTCAGTTACATATAATGCGGGAAACAATAGAAATAGTAGATACTGGATATATATAATTTTCAGTATAGTCTTCAATATGTTGTTCATTTAGATTAATGAACTATATCGTTTCATACGCTTTTTTGGTTTATTTTCTAAGCTTACAAATATATATATATACAAATAAGGGTGATGCCTTCAACCTAGAGGGTTTAAAACAATTTTAATATTTTAAAACAATGGCAACGTATTCTTGGCTTCATGACAGACTTGATTTGGAGACCATTCTTTGAATTTTGTACTTATTAGTTTTTAATGTTTACTGTTTTCTTAAATAGAAGAAAAAAAGAGTTTATTAGGCCTACTATTAAGTTTTGAAAAGAGTTGTTATTATCAAGGTACACTTACTAGACGTTGGAGATGGTACTGATTTATGTACTATATTTGTAGTTGTACTTGTATATTATACTTCTATATATATAGTATTTATAACATAATGCCTATATTTTCTTGCTTCCACGAGAAATAATTGAACTCGTTGCCATTCAAAACATTGATATTTATATTTCAATTGCGAGAGTAACCCACGTTCAAAAAGTTTGAAGCATTACAATCTAAACAATAGTTAGGGTGTATTCATGACTTATGCACAGTAAAATATTTTCTCGTTTTACTAGTCGATTACTATAGTCGAAAACTTATTTGTTTGAGATTTTCGGCCATCCTTGCGTCTAACTATAAGTCGTATAAAATAGACTGTACTTAGTTAGGCGTTAGGAAGGCACACAACCGAATAAGTTTATCGACTATTAACCGACTACAAACTTTACAGTGTGCATTTTTATGAACATATTTTGCTCGTCGCCAAATATCAGGTCTATCCCGACTCGGGCCATCGACTGCTGGAGAAGTGGTCCCTCCGGCACCACCTGCTCCGCGGGGTCACCAAGCATCTGTTGGCCTGCTTCCGGCGCACCTCAAAGAAGTGGCCGCCCGCCCCGCCCCAATTCCCGCCGGAGGATGAGGAGGAGGTACTGATCAAGGGGGAGAACAAACCCCCCGCTCTGGAGGAGGCCGTTGTGAAGGACTAGATAGAGAGCCTGTGCTGTGTTTTGTTGTCTATTGGACGCAAATATTGTATAATATTGATTTTTAAGCAGTTTACCTCTCACATTATTAAACGCCTTGAGGCCCATTCCCACTATGCGCGACGCGACGTACCGCAAAAAGTTGAATGCATATATTTCAATGAGCCTATTTAATCTAAACGCGATGAAACTATTTAACTTTTTCTGCGACAACGCGCGACGAAATGCATATTTCAATGCAACTAATATATAAATTTTGTAGAAACATACGAAAATATGACATATCACGTCGTGCTGGGTAGAACTGCAATTAATTCTTCGCTTGGTGGTCACAGGCTTTTACACTTTATTAGACTCTAATAATACCAGTTGCTCATATTGTATATGAAATAATACATTTATTGAATAGCGGCTGAGCATTATTATTTATTCAATTTATCAACGCAATGGACTTTAATGACAAAGTTATTTCTATTGCATTTCTTCAAAGCCGACAATTGCACGTTGTTATGGGCAATTGTGACAAAATTCTGGTTTTAAAATTAACACCTTAAAAATGGATATAAAAACCAGCTGCTAATTACTGTTAAAATAGAAGTACTCCCTAGATTTAATCTTTTAGTCAATATCATGATATCTCTGTGAGTCTTCCATATTAAGAACGACGCTTAAAATATAGCCATCTCCGAAAAAGGAAGCATTGCTCACGAATGTGATAGGAATATAATGGTGAGAAAATATAAGTTTTCAGTCCGTCTGTTTTATGTTGTTGTAAATTCGAAATACCTCTCAGTGAGACATTTTGAGGAAATAATTAGCATAATAACGACAGTATCAAAAGAGATGATGTGAACGTTAGCGGTTATTTGGATATATATATACTTAAAGTGACGACAAAACAGGGAATACATTGATGATAAAAAGGAAACGCAATTTGTATTTTGGCCATCTGATGTTTTCATTTAAAAAATGATGGAGCACATTAAATGAGTACATACTCAAAATATTTTTTTTAAATAACACTATTGTATAGCGTATCCAATACGATAACTTGTTTAAAAAAAATCAAAAACACAAAATTTTGCGACTATGATTTCTTTTTCAAGCAAGATTACAATTTATTGTTGATGTTTTATAGTAAATATACTCAAGTTTACCGAATTATACAAGACATTTTTTCTGTGAAATTGCGATTGTTTTATTTATATTTAATTGAACAAACATACGCGCAAACTACAAAACAACTTAGTGGAAGCAATTGTGGAGAAAAATATTATCAACATTAACTTTTACATGTTTACAACATGCTACCAGTTATGACCAATTAAAACATCATTTCTTTGTATAACTCCAATTTACCATTTCAATTTGGTAGAACAAAAACTGGTCAAGAAACAGAAAATTGAGAACAAATAACCCTTTTTTAAAAAGGAACCTTCACATGAAATCAACTTTTGTACAATATTATATTTTGTGGCATTATCACTTTTAATACATACAGAGTATCTACCTATATTATTTTCCTCTATTTTTTTATAATTGTATTAACTTTAATTAACTGTATCATAAACCTATTAATTTGCCACTGAATTATTATAATATATATAATGCACATATAATAAATATATATTTATCAACCACAAATGGAGACAACAAAAACACCAGTCAGTATAATTTGCACAAAAACATACGCTTTATTTTCTCAAAGGCAAATATTTGCAGCCTAATTATGTACATATTACTGTATTTATGCTGTATATAATAGTCTATTGAAGAGTTTGTTGATTTCGTTTGTTATATTAAATATATTATGTGTATAATATAATGTTTGCAATTTTGGGTGTTTTTAATACCTAGGTACTGTATATATAACTAAATGTAAACAGCATTAATATGTACATATTACCAGAAATACAGAGTTACTTTCAAAGTTACATTCTTAAGTGGTACAATATATAAGGCGTGTTCTTCATCGGCAGGTGTATAAAATTAATAAAATATAGTATAGTATAGTAAACTACTATCATCGTTCGTCATAGATAAATAGGAAAAAGTCACAAAATTAAGATATTTACACACAAAGGTAATAATTCAAACAATTTCGACCGATTAAAACATCAGTAATGCCGAATTAATGTTTAAAAACGACCCCAATTATAGCTGAACAGAGAATGAGAGAAAGAGAGAGAGAGCTATGAAATAAATGGAACCAAAGAGAGATAAAAACTACTAATTTCATTAAAAAAAAATATATGTCCCGATTAGACGAAAGAAGCGCTGAAGTCAGTAAAAGTTTTACATAAAAAGATCCGGCAATGGTGCTCCGTGTATATATATATACACATAAATGTGAGCACTAATAAAATATATCTACGGGCGGGAAGCACAAGTTATTATAGAAAAAAAAAATACAACTTAAAATCAATTAAACAAATAAAAGAAGAACGTGGAATCAAAAGACAATTGGAAAATTATGTATAGCATATTGGGTATGTATATATAGTATATTATAATCACAATATGAGGCGCAGCGGTGTACGCAAATCAAAAATATACAAAATGACATTATAGGATAGTGTCAACCATTATAGCTGGATGCTACTCTGGATGTACACTACATAAATCTGCTCGTTAAAAAAAGGTACGGGTACAACAATAGTGGTATAGTATGTATGCTATCTTGTGTATGTTATATGCGAATTACACAGTATTTAGTAATATATTACAGCTAAACTAAGCGTATACAAAAGGGATATAAAGAGGCATTATTGGATATAATATATGCAAGTATACTACTATAGTATTCCCTCAGTTTTAATATACAGACAACCGGTTGATTGTGTAAATAGGTCATCACTGTCTTTCTGATTGGATGAAAATCCCTTTAATGGCGGCCTTGAAAGCGATAAATTATTGGCGGATTTCAAAACCTATTAGCACCAAATTTTTACGCAAATTTTATTTCTTTCTCCCTTTTGTCATTTATAAATAGCTAAAAGGCTCGCTTTCATTAATCAGGGTAAGTTAAAAAAACGATTTTAGATGACGTCACATCTCATACTATGTTTTGGTGTAGTTTAAATGAATCTTCTATTTTACAAAACTACACTAGACACGCATTTAAATCTTGTAAAATAGATGCAATTAATATATCGTATTAGAAAATCTGACAGCCTGTGTCACAGTATGTAAATCAAAAAATAATGTGCCGAAAAATGTTAATACTTTTCATAATGTTGGATGGTCCATATTTACAATTTACAAAGAGTGGTATAAAGAGTAAGGGCGCCTTCATCAGTAACAATAGAGGGAGATATCAATATAATACCACTTGACGATCGAAATATGATAGGGCGAGCGCGTAGCACGGGGGAGGGGAATCTGAGCGTCTGCAAACTTTCTCTCACAAATTGAGCTGTAGAGAGTATAGCTGATGTGGACAATTGCAAATCATAGTTCGGATATAGTGTGCATATTCCTGTGTCGTTCATGGTAGCTAGGATCAGTATCGACGATGGACAGGATTAAAACCACCTCCTTTGCATACACCAACTAGCCTAGTCTATTATGCGAAATCCGGAGGACATTTAACCTCTATTCGACGATATGGTCGACGTCAATGCAAAAGTAGCTAAGAGATAAACAAACAGATTAATTTGAAGGACACGTTGAATGTTCAAAGTAGATAAGAGATAAACAAATGGACGGGATTTGGAAGGTTCATATAAATGGTCGGCACACGATGTATACATTTGACATAATTCGGAAGTAAACAAATAAAATGCATTATAGCCAATTTACATTTAATTATTTTAATGATTCTAGCATTATCGTATTCATTTAGAATTTTAAATGAGTGGTTATTAATTATATATTATTATTAAACAAGATATGTGCAGTGAAGTTTAGATATTAACTACAGCTATTAAAATTAATTATAATATTTTAAACAATTTACGTCCTTTAAATTGCCATAATTGCCGATCTCAGATACTTGTTGCATTACCGACCTGGAAGAATGGGTCCCTGTCCCTCCGGATTCAGGTCACAACCGCGAAATATTTAATTTCTTACAATGTAATAATTCGTCGAAAGAAAAGGCAAATAACGATCCCCTTTTCTTGATAGAATTATTTAAAAAATGCCAACTCAAATATCACATTTCGTATTTATGCTTACAGAAGCGGAATCAATTAATTTCATTCACCACACATTCGTGTAGCCGAGCTAGAAGATAGTTCTTCATTTCAAATCACTTTTCAACTCGCTCTACTGGAAGACGCACTCTTGCAAGATGTGATGTTTTATCTTGTCACCGACAATCTGAGCCCAACGACTGCTTTGTCGGGTGAAAGTATGTACACATTGTGGAAACTGTTTAAAAGAATGTTAAAGTTTAATTTGGTAATCTATTTAGTTAATTAGCTAGGGTTACATAGATGTATAGTTAAGTATGCATAGAAAGAAATTTGCATAGCGCATTTTTTTAGGATTTCTAAGAATATTTCGCGTATTAAAGGAAATAATTGTCGCATAATACATAATTTGTCATATGCAAAGGAGTTTGGTCAACAATACGTACAGTACACCATTACAGTGAGCCATTAAATAGATGTACGCATAGTAGATAAAGAAAGGAAAGCTATGAGTGAACGCGAATGTTAGCAAAAGGCGGCGACAAGTAGCTCCGGCGATTAACAGCAGTGCTGTTATTGGAATCTGATCATCGATGTGACGTGAGCTCCGGATCACAGCGCTTACAAATGGAATTTATGATCTAGTTTTAGACAACTTAAATTATTACTTTTAAATCGTTCTTATCATAGATAGGATTGTATGCTACTTCTTCGTTAATGAATGATTGACCCTGCTGACTACGATTATGAATGAAATTTTGTTCTCAGTGGAACTCATTAAGTGTATTAACTAATCATTAAAACACACACAACTAGAATATCTTGGTTTCCCATTGGTTTAGAATAAATTGGCCTACCATAAGCCCAGGCTACATTGGTTGGTTCCAGCTATAGACCGCTTGTATAGCATATTTTGTGATGCAAGAATCGTATAAATATTGAGGCATCAATGGGATAAAGGATTGACTAACTGGGAATGGGATAGTCAATCATTAGGATTGACTGACTAACATTTAAAAATTAACTCAATACAAAAATAATTTCTAACAAAGTAAATAAGGATCCCCGGTGAAGGCTTCCGGTAAATTTGATCTAAGACAGCAATAACTACTTCCAATGCGCCAGAAAACCAATTGAAAACCCAGTGCTCCAAGAGTTATATCTCTATAACAAGAGGGATCGAAAATGCCATTTGCTTTTAGAATCAGTGCCAATTTAGCCATCTCATACAGAAATCTCATCCTCTACAACAGCAGCCGGTTAGTCGGCGAAGAGCTTCTTCTCGCGGACCAGGATGATGACGGTGGTGAGCGCCTTGGCCTGCTTCATGCTCTCGAGGGTGACCGAGAGGATGTCTTGCGGCAGAGAGGTGGACGAGGGGCAGAGCAGGGTGGGACCGAAGATGAGACCCAGATTGCCCACCACCATCCGGTTGAACTCGTGCATGCTGCTCACTCTGGACGGAAAGGGGCGGGGGGGACAGGGGAATGGGGGGAGTAACGACACGACTATGTGGGTTTTATAGTTTGAGTTTATACTATTTGTTAAGGAACTTTTGAGGAACAACTATGAGAAAAACTTTTTTGGGGAGAGTAGTAGAGTACTCGTGAGAGCCTTGGAACAATGGGAGGGTATTGTTTTTTTTTATTTTAGAAGGGGGGAAGTACATGACATTAATATTATAATTGCTCAAGGCATCTCTAATTCATTTAATTTATACTTTTGAAAAGGTGTATCTCACAAATTTATAAAGGCATATCTTATTAATTAGTTTGAAAGATATACAATATATATATAAAGTTAGACTTTATTAGGATTTTAGCGTGTCTTACCATCTGCTATCGGAAGCACAAATATTGATTAATTGGCTTGACGGAACAGTTTAGATCAGCAGCTATCATTAACTCAATACGAAAGCGCTAACAGTTTACTACAATCAAGAGTACGTAGCGGGGCTCGAACCGCCGACCTACTGGTTTGCAGACCAGTGCTCTAACCGCTACACCACGCTCTCTTAAATAGTTTTTCATATTTTCTCATTTTCCATTAGCTATCAATTATTTAAATTTTAACTGTGATGTAAATTTTCGGAAATGACACATTGTTGTAATTTATCTAAAACATATTTTACACATTTTTTGTCTATTTTGTCTATTACACCCGAACATAGCATCACTCAATCTGAAAGTGGGAGGGGGGGTGTCGTTCATACCAAATGACCCCCACCCTCTCTATCCCTTCCTGGGGGGGGGGGCACCTATGACGAATACTCACAAGACGAAGTGGTTGAGCAGATGACGCATCGTGTGCAGATTGGGCTCCGGCAGAGAGGTAATCATCTGGATTATGATGCGTTCCCGTTCCGATTCTGAGGAGAGGTCTGCCCGGGGTTGGATGGGTGAAAGTGTGGGTCAAGGTCAAGGTCACTCCAAGGTCACAGCGGTGTTAGAATGATGGACAATATACAATAGTAGTGAGTTTATAAATAGCTGCGGCGACTCTTTTTCTATTGGTCAATTTATATTATCCATTATAATAATTAGTGACTCCAGGGAATTTATTAGTCCATTCTGACCTATGTCCATATATATATTATATTTTGATCTATTTTCTGACATAATTAGTTAGTTAAAAACTTGTCAATTAGTTAAAAACCATTTAGTTAAAACCTGTAAGCTGCTGCTAACTAAAACTAAAAACACAAACAGACAATTTTTAATATATTATTTAAGACCAAAGAAACTATAATAATCTATACATTTGTAAGATCTCAATAGGTATGAAACATTCACATCTTAATTTTATTACAGGAATGGTCCACTTCTGAGGAAAAAACCATAATATATTATTGCAAAAAATAATTGTTTCTAATATTTCACAGTACTGATTAGACGCATGCAATGTAATACATCAGACTTAATTCGTCTGAAAAAAAAATGCCTGTCCTATAAGCAAAATACTTCCGCAACAAAAAGTTGACCAGGGAGATCAAAAAGAATTCTTTGAGGAAAAGCTTTCTGACCGTGACCCTAGCGTGACATGTCGTGATATGAGCGTTACAAGCTGTCACAATGTGAAGCAAACTAATCGTGATAATACGACGCTCAGTCTGTCTGTCCCGTCTCATCTCACCAATGGCAGCCATCAGAGGAGCGTAGTTGTGGCCCAGCATGACGGGGTCGTGGAGTTCGCGTAGATACGCTTTCATCACTCCGGTGATCACGTTGATGTCGAGCTTGTTGAGCAAACGGACACCAGCTGCTACGTCTGCAGGTAGAGTGGGGACAGAGGGGGAGGGAAGGGGCGGTTGAATGGAGATAGATAGGGGGGAGAGA
>JAUZND010071979.1:0-16937 GCA_034780555.1 Coelogynopora nodosa
TGTCTGAATTGTATTGTGCTGTCGCCAAACTCATAACCAAACCAGCTATGTATTCAAGCCAGATATAATACAGTCAATCAAAGCAGCTATGTACATATACTTATATATATTGCACTGTTGGCATCTCATTTAAGATTAATGAAATACATCAACAATTATTAATAAATGTATGTATTATGGATAAAAATAGTATAGCAATGTGTTATGAAAAATTTAATAAAATTCATTATATGTTATTCTATTCTAAACAATTATTCTCTACATACATTTATTTTCTTCAATTGTATAAATAAATTTAACATGCAGGTGTACTTTTACCTATACATTTAATGCAAATAAATGTTTCTATATACAGAAGTGCTTCATAATTATATTTTATTTAATTTTTTCTAATATTTTTAATACTTTTAATATTATAATTTAAAAAAATATAAAATCAAATATAAAAATATATTTATATATATATATTCAAACTGTTTTACTGCATTCGTCTAAAGACAAAACAGCTATGTCATATATACTAGTCCCGACCAAACCAGCTATGTTACTAATTTTTTAACTATGTTTCAAATTTTACAGTTGTACTCTAAAAAAAATGTTAAACCATGATTATATAAAAACTGATAACATATACATACACATCTTAGTTATTTCACTTTTTTAAATATGTCTCTGTATGATAATGATAAAGTTTATTTCGATTTCTCAACATTCAGAAATTTGAACATAGCTGGTTTGTCCCTGACAGTGACGATATTTGGAAAGTAGAGGTAAAAATAGTCCATGAACCAAATTTTCACAATTCTACATATATTATTAGCAATTTTATAAACCATTAAGTACTAATGGGCCATAACCCTAACATTTATTACAGGTGATTTTTATGGGCCAAATGGTCAAATTTCAAATAGCCATATCTCTGAAAATAATTGAATAATGAACTTTTAACTTGAAAATATGTGTTTTTATTAGTATTATATAGAAAAATTACCAATTTTGGAGACAATCACCAGGGAATTTTTTTCAAAATTGGTTGATTTGGAATGGACTAACCCTTATTTAGGTGTAAACTGTATAAATACCAAAAATAAAGAATTTATAACAAGAAAATTTAAAACTTCTAATTGAAAAAACCTTTTAAAATTTTTACAAGAAATGCATATAATAGTGAACAACTTACTGTTTCTTATCTCAATACTCTATTGCATGTCAGAAAAAATTTCCACATTGTCAACTATGTAAAAATTATATATTTTAATAATTTCTACAAATTATTCTGACAGAAAAAAACCTAATACATTTATACTTTACTTATGTCCCAAATAGTTTTAAAATATAGAGTATGAGTTGGTTTTATGTGTCAGAAAAAATATATAAGTGTCTGAAAATCATGAAAAATAATTGTTTTGGCTATATTTTCATAGCCATAGAAAATTCCTGATATAAGAAAACCTAACAATTCTATGATTTTATGCAAATATATATTTTATTTAATACTTAATTATATAGTTATAAGCAAAAAATGATTAGGTTTTCTTTTGTCAGAAATGAGAATAAGTTATTTAAAACTAGCGTGTTTTAGAAACTTTGAAAAATGCAAAACAAATATATCAACTTTAAGTGCCTCTAAGTCTAAAACTGAAACAGCTTAGAATATCTTACTGATATTTTGGATTATATATTTTTATATATGGAGAAATCTATGACTATGATTAAAATTTTAATAAATTCTATTAATATGTGCTTTACCGCATTTGTTGATTCATGCTGGAATGACCTAGCAGTCAAAAGTATAGCAAAATACATAAAATTAATTTTAAATATATATTTATTGGCATTGGAATCGGCATTGGGTTTTATAAATATATTTTAAATACTTGGCATCAGTAACAGCTTTAGTGAAATCAGCATCAGATTATTTGGAATTGACTTAACATGTTCTTAAAATTATGTTTTGATAGTATAATGAATGATTATGACAGTGTCGTATCATTATACAACTATGAGACAACTAACAAAATTATAATATGTAATAATATATATTCAATACAAATGTTATATGTAATATTTATATATAATAATTAATTGAATAATTGACATATTAAAATTATTTTGTCATCAATAATAAACCCTCACCGTTGGCCTATTGATCGAAAAAACTTAATATGTACAATCAATTAAAAAAATAATAATTTAGAAACTAAAATAACCTTTTTTATAATTAGTATTAATAGGAGGGGACAATATTTATATATTAATTATTTAATGTAGTATATTTATTTTTATCAGTTGGTTTTAGTTAAAATAATAAAGTGAAATTATATTATATATAATTTACAAATATCAAGGATACATATTTTTAATTTTAATTTTTATAAACAAACATATATTTGTAAAATTTGCCCTTTACCTTTTAAAAAATTAATCACAAAGAATAACATTTCAAAATAAAGAAGTCTTTAAAGAAATATATAAATATGAACAAAAATCATTATTTAATATTAAAGAATGTTTAAAAATACCGTAAATGCATTTGATGAATAAAACATCGATGATAGTTTGAATGTTATACAAAACTAAAATTACAAGTAGTTGGACTGAAGTTGAAAAAAGCAAGAGTAGTATCAAGAATGAAAAATAAAAGCTGTGAGGAGAGATTATACGTAGTTATTTCTTGGCTGACGTGAACAGAGTGGTTAACCTAGAGGAAGATTGACAAAGTATTGCAATTGGGTTTTCTGATAGCTAAGACTTAGAAAAAATCTTTCTATATAGACTAAGAACTAAACGAGCTGAAGCGAAGAATATTAAAAGCTGTAATAAAATGTATATGGCTATATGGCTTACAGTAAAATGCGTTAAATATCAGTCCGATAATATATACGATGACGGTCGTATTTTACAATAATTTGCGGTGACAAATATTACAACAGAAAAATTGAAGAAGCAAACAGATAAACAAATGATGCATTAAATGTTTAGCAGATGAATGTCCTGATAAGCGACGAAGAAGAAAGCATACGGAAATGTGTAAAATGCTTGATTGAGAGCATTTTTATTAGGTGACTTTACTAATTAGTTTTATTTTGAGGTGTTTGTATTCTTAGAAATAAAACCTGCAAATTGAACAGCTAACCCGGACTCAAAATAATGAGAAAATTAATAAGTAGAATTTTTTAGCATATATATTAAACGATTGCATAAAACAATTTTCATAAAAATGTATAATAAAGATAAAAAATAAATATTCAATATCGTTGAGTCAACAGTTTGAATCCTAGCTATAACCAATTATATAGTCGTACCAGGTTTTATCTCTAGAGGAATATGAAAGAAAACGAAAGATTACATCGTTATGATTTATATCTTTGTTACAGTATGAATAATTTGTATAACTATATAAATATATCAGAAAATCCAGTTTTTAACAGAAGTGGTAGTCTTAAAGCTAAAACAAACAGCATTTGTCAGATTTAACAATAAGATCTGATAAGTCACCCCATAATTGGTTTTATTTTCGTTTTTAGGTAACCCTGGAGATAAAACTAATTGTAAAGTCAACTATTGAAGGTAGTGCAATAAGCATGACAGAAAAGAAGAATCATTTGGAGATGTGTGAAAGCTGTGTGCATTGGAAATGGTCGAGAGAATAATAAATAATTTATCTACCGAATATAATTAGCAGTTCGACAATGGGTACCTGAAGAAAGTGAAAGATATATGGTGAAACAACAATTTTGGAAACATATAGTAAATATAACATTAGTATAAATTTCATACCTTATTTCAGGATTATTTAAAACTATAAATGTTCCATTTTATCTAAAAAGCTATTTGAACACATTAATCCGACTTCATGTTACAAATCTTTATAAACAAGTAAATATTCATCTATGGACTTTTGTAAAACATCAACAAACAACTTTTGCATCTGAAAAGTATTGAACAATATCAATGTTCAACTTTTTGTCGTATAAGTCGTCGAAAGTATCAATTTTAACTTCATAAAAGTATTATACTTTTGGCAAGATTGACAGTGCAAATGCATTATTAATAGCAACAAAGGTGTGACAAAGCGACACCATTGTCAAATTTATAGCTAATATTAAAGTTATTAATAAATATATATTTTCACTTATTAATTTAAGCTAGCAATGCGGTCGTCCCACTGTCCATAGCAAACGTTTTCTGACTGCGACAGCGTTATCAATAGCAAAAGTTTTCTAAGAGAGAAAGCGCACTATCAATAAATTTAAAAATATTGGTAAACAACATCAATGTCTAACATAATATGTCCTTACGACCCTTCAACAACATCAATGCTTGACTTCTCAAAACTCTAGAACAACATAAATATTTGACTTCTTCTCCAAACTTTTCAACATCATCAATAGTTAACTTCTTAAAATTCTTCAACAATATCAATATTCAACCTCCTCAAAATTCTTCAACAGCATCAATTTAAAAATATAGAGCTGGTGTTTACTTCGGTGTAACGAGATAGCAAATGAAGATGCAGGGAAGCTAGTAAGCTACCACAGACAAGTGTAGGAGGGCTATACGACGTGGCTAAAACAAAGATCAACAGTTCTTTGAAAGGGATGACTTTCCATCATGAAAGAAGTAAGAATACTTATGGGAACGTAGGAATTAACAGAGAGAAGGAAATGAAGATCCCAGAAGAGAAAAGGGGGAGCCATCGTAAATTTAAGATTGGACACAGCACAGAGTTGATGAGCTACAAGAAGCGTATAGGATCACAAAAGGATGGAAACTGCAGAATGTGTAAGGAAGAAGAAGAAACAAATGAGCACATCGTGATGAGGTGCCCCGGACACTCACAGTGTCAGATTAGAGGAAGGCATACAAGACTTAGCTGATATGTGCAGGAAGCCACAAGCCGTGGCGAAATGTAAAAATGGTTCAAGAAGACCCCGCGCTCCCCCCGAGTTGAGCAACAACAACAACAACAACATCAATTATTAACTTCTCAAAACCCTTCAACATCATCAATATTTAAATTCTCCAAAAACTCTTGAACAACATCAATATTCAACGTCTAAAAACTATTGAACCACCTCAATATTCAACTTCTAAAAACTATACAACATCATTTATATTCAACTTCTCAAAACCCTTCAACTTCATCAATATTAATGGCCACAGATTTCGTGAGAAAATTACACCTTATATCTATATAATGTATAGTCACCATAGTTACCGAACTTCACCATAGAATCAGTAAATATTAAGTGGGGAGTAAAAAGATATTGTAAGCAGGCAAAGGTCTCCGCTTTGAGATAAGGATAACTTCTATTAAATTAATCTAATCTCTTTCAAAGTGACCCATGAGACGGGAACCAGCTGCTCTATGAACCCTCGATATCCGAACAACGAAACCAACGCATGAGACGAGACCGGCACCACATTTCAGCCCTGTATCTGAGTGATTGACAGGAGCACTAGGCTAATTACATATTATCTTACCGGATCGAGAAATGCCCTGGCTATCCAGTGAGGGATTAATGATACATTTAAGATAAATCGGGGTGGACAGAGGGGAAAATATGATAGATCTACACGATGTTGTAATCCAGGAGGGTAAGAGTGTTTAGATATCATCCGCTGGGATGCTGCGACATGGGGTGCACTAATGATGACCCTAAGGTGCCCTGACATTCTGGTTTGGCTGGACGTATGAAATCTTCATTAGGATCACTGTCGAGACGCCGGCTAGCTTTGTTTCCAGACGAAGAGAAAGAGAAAGAGAGCGGTCGGTTATATATTGGGGACATTTTGGTCAACTTAGTATATATCTGGTATATCTGTTGACAGGAATGTGTTAATTAAACATTAATATAAATAATATGTTATGATAGCACAACTATAATAGAGGAATGATTTTTATTTTGATTAAAAAAAAATCCCGATTCCCACTTAATAAAGTGCGCTATTTAAAGATTACAATACACTTAATTGTCGGATACTGTTTCTAAAAGTTTTTAGTAGTTTTCTATTATATCAATTAATGTGATTGATATTATCGAATATATAAAGTTTTAATTGTAATCAAACTTTCTTATTTGACTTGAAACTTCTGAAATCGTTATCTTTGTTATAAAATCTTAATTTTAAAATAATGATTTATAATTAGAATTGTAAAACTATTCTTTTTAGCCACAATCAGCAACAAAGTTTGAAGTGTCTTGAAGTCTTAAATCTTGTAACAAAAAGTACTTCTATATGAAAAATAGGTTCGATAAAGGTGACTAACTATTTTTATTTTATGTTTTGTTTTATATTTTGAGTAAAAATATAAATCCGAGAAAGTTGTAAAATTACTCATAGAGTTTAGGTGAGTCTTTATAAGTTTAATTTTAAGAGATGACATTATGGAGTGTACACCGACTATTATTGTAATATAAGGCACATCATTTTACAGGTCAATATATCTATGCACCGATTTTTATGTATTGCTCCTCGCTATTTATCTTGTAACCGTTTCTTTTGATTTATATTTTATTATTTCTGATATGTCTGTTTTCTTTCTTTCTGGTGAGCTGATTTTGCCTGATGGTTCCAATCAATTGTAGAACGTTGTTACCTATATATAGTGTAATCTTATCCATACCAGGGGGGCACAGAATCCCCTTCTCTAACAATTTGTTACCATTTTCAAATCAAGACTTAGGAATATTAGCTCCCGTGAATTTTCATAAATTAAAGTTTGGCCACTTTTAGCATTATATTCTTTTATATATACACACAGAGGGAGTCACCTGACTGGCCCCTGAAGAATATTAGTGTTCTCAAAAATATTTTATTTAGTTAATCTTTGTAAGCAAATTCGACTATAGTAAGACTATACTGTCCTTTTTGATATTCTAATCGAAACTTCATATTTTAATGTAAGAATATATTATATCAAAACTTGTAAATACAAAAATACACATTCTACTATTCAAATTCAAAGAATAATTTGCCATTAATTGTAGCTATTGCTATCCCTTATGTCAAACGCTTTTTGAACAATAATATCAATTTTTCATAGTTTTCTTTTGAATAATATTTTTTGATAAGTATACTATTTCAAATTCAATATAGAGTATACTGTATATTATGACTACCGATTAATTAAAAATGTTTTAAATTATAAAATTTATTATTATATAAAACGTTAAATATTCTATTAAATTACTTTTCATGATGGCATCTAACCAATTTACCATTTTTTTTGCAAAAACCAATTAAATTAACAGATTTGAACATTGTTTAATCACCTGGATCATGAATTTTTATTCATAATAAACATATCAAAAGATAATTGAATGGAAACTAATAAGCGAAACCAAATAATATACAAAATTGAATATAGTCTCTGTGATCTAAACGCTATCAATTTATTAAAGAAATTTACGCAAATCGATGTGTCACAACTTCAAAATTGAAAGCACCAGACTTTAACCAACTCTAGGAAACTGGTTGTCAAATGACCAACACAACCTCTCTGTTTACTATAGCCTAGTCAAGGTTGTAAGTTTAATTCTCGATATATACGTATTTGAGTAAAACTGATATAGCTAGCGCTACTATATTGAACTTATCAGATTTTGTGTTTAGGTTTACATCAATTCAATTATTGATTTTTTGGTTTGGCCTCAATCAATTAATTTATTAAATTTAAGGTTTGCTTTACATCAATTCAAGTATTGATTATTTGGTTTTACTTAATTCAATTATTGATTATAATAATTTTTCGTCGTCGAAATCTGAAGACAACTTTCACCAATTTTGTTTAAATTTAATAATGCTTTAACAAATATTTATGATTTCATATAATAATAATGAATAGATTTAAATTTTCTAATAAACATTTTAGAAATTTCTAAATTGATGACATATTAGTTTCATGGTGAAAAATTTAGTAACTTACACGATATAAGTTGTCTATAACATAGCATGATTTTACAGAATAATAATACGTAATTTTGTCTGTTACCAAAGAATGAACTAAATGAACTGGATATTCATTTTAAATTTATAATCAAAAGTGTTGAGTTATCTTGTCATCACTGTCGTATTTCCCCTATTCTAAAAGAATATTTTTTAATAAGAGGTTGACTGTTAAAAGATTATAAAAGGTATCGTATGTCACAGCAGTGAAAATATAATTAACATATATAATGAACTGAATAAAAGCACATTTTGTTATATTTTACAGAAAATGTACACGCGTATTTGGTACAATAACGGACTCGAAGATGGTTTTACAAGTGAATTATGATACTTAGGCATTTTATACAGAACTGAAATGAATATCTTGATGGAATGTGACAGCAATAAAAACCTCATAATATCAATTATCTATCGATACTACGATTATATGACGTCAGCAATCAACAATGTAATGACGTCAACAGACAACAATGTGTGACGTGTACAATGTATATATCATACATATTGTTATTGAGTAGTGAAAAAATATATGTATATAGGTGTGCATTGAGGATAATTGATGTTACTTACCGCATATATATACGTAATATATAATAGAAGAAAAAATATAGACACTAGAGCGTACATTATATAATTACAAATATCATAAATAAATGTATTTGATGGATCACGGTTGTGTGCACTGGCAGCGATGAGGGAATATATGTGAACGAGAGTGAGGTCAAATCCGACTGGACTTTGAGTAAAAATTTACATTTTTGGTATTAGCAACGTCGACGATAATTGTTTGTTTGGTGGTCTTTGTATTATGTATATACTAAAATGTTTTATCCTTGTGTTGGTTGGTATACAAGGTGGCCCATAAATAACCGACGGGCTTACACAATGTAGAAAGTGTTTACTGTTAATTGGAATTGTAAGCTAGTTGTATGTTTATTGTTTATATGTTCATGCATTGCAAAACGAAATATTCGTTGTTTCTTATTGTTAAAATACCCCCTTTTCCCCAGCTGAATTATACATCATTAAACTCAATCATAAATTAAACCATAGATATGTTGGAGTAGCTCTGAAATTGATCTACTAAGTTATATCAATATTTGACATTCAAATCTAAATGCTTCTCACCATCTATTTAATACATTAATGTCAAATAACAAATTATTATGGGCCAGTCTGTATAACTGCTAATTCACCAATTGAACAATGATTGTCGATTACTCATAACATGAATCACTATAGCTCACATTCTACAATAGACACCGTTTCGTGCAAATGCATAATCGAATCCTGACGTGAAAGTGACTCTGACGTCATCGATGCAACCATAGCAGCACTCGTCTTGCCAATCAGGGGAGAAATGGACGCCATATTGTCCGCGGACATGCCATCAGGCGGATCAGTCAGCTGACGTCGATGACCCAGCTCAATGATACGATTTGATTGGCTGGGGTCCAGGCCGCCGCAGTGCTTACAGAATGCAGTCATTTCAAATCGTTCAGCTCCAAGTTCTTGCAGAGATCGAGTGTATGAATCAGTGCACTGGGACGCTGTGATCTGGGTTGGCTCCCCGGCCTGCGAGTAGAGTGTTGTGCAGCAGGCTGGATAGCAGACTGAACTCTGATTGGATAGATATGCTGGGACGGTGAGGTGACTCGGGGCGAGAAAACGAGATGTTCGGAGTGTTTCTAAAGTATTGAGATGATTGGAGATATGAGGTCCATTACGATTGGATGGTTCTTGCTATATGGGAAAATAATATATAACATTTATTGTAGTACACGTAACTGTAATGAATTAGATATCAATTAATTAAAATAATAAGTATTTAACTAACATTAGGATAGTTTAACCATCGATAATCATGAAATGTCTACAACGGACATTTCATTAACCCTTCACAATACTTAGTATATTTTGTACATGGTACTTTTTTAGGGAATGGGGTTACAACCCTCCCCTCGTCTCAGAAATTATCCTCTTAGTTTACTGCTTTATCTGAAATTTAGTACGCGTACACTTTGTTTCCGAAAAAAATATTTTGAATTTTGTTTTGAAATAAATAGTATTAATCTTTTGGTGATGACGTCATGAAAGGCCAAAACAAGTGTATGAAAATGTTTGTAACTCAGACAGGCAATAACATTCGAGAACAATTGTTTTCTGTTTCGTTTATTGGTTCCCTGTAATTTGTCATGCTTTTATTAGGTATTTTATGACGTCATATTTATGTCGACATTTAGAATCCAAAAAAGTGTTTGTCACCAAATTAAAGTTTTAGACAGATTTTTATGAGTTATTATATACATATCTGTAACATTTGGAGCGATTTGATAGCAGAAAATGTTTTTTTAGTGGACCATGTGATCTGGTCAGATCATAGCCGCATCGGATCAGTTCATACCAAGTAAAAATACAGATATTGTATCTCTGATGAATCGAACTAACTGAAACTTAGAATAATTATTTTATATTTAATTTTAATTTGAAAATTACAGATCTTTCTAATATATACATGGACATTTCGATTCTATATATTGATGTGCATTGTAATGTAACTCTTTTTGTTGTTCTATTCCACTACTGTTAAATGCATAGGTTGAAACAAAATCAATAAATCAATAAATAATTAAATGATCCAATATAGAAAGACGTGTTGTACCATATATCTATAGATTTAAAGTTTATTCAGTTGTATTAACGTATTTCTCAATGTGTCACGTGATCTGTCCTAGTCCGGACCATGTCATAAAATCGATTTTTGAGCCGATGTGCTTCTGATAAATCAATAACTCTGAAACTTGGCATATACCAGTTTTATTTCTTATTTGTATATATTAATAATATTTTCATTATTAGCACTTTTTATTAGGTATGATGCATAACCTTTCCTGTAATCGATAGTTCCGTAATTAAAGCTTATTTTCATATAACATCTTCAATATCACTTATATATCATTATACATATATATCATCTTCAATAGCACGTGTTGATACATCAAACACAATTTAGATAATTAAGTTATCTCAGACAATTGAAATAAGTATGCTGACACCCCGTTTCAATATTTTTTATTTGCTGTGTTTTCTTTGTTCTAAATTTATTTATTTTATTAAAACGTAATGTTTACTAAAAAATATAAGAATATCATTTTTTACGAAATAATACCATGTTAGCTGGAACCATTTCAAGAAAGAAAAAAATGAATGTAGAGAACACCTTTTCAAGTACTAAATTTCAAGTAAAATGATATATTTAAAATTAGCTACCGATGAATGAAGTTAAAAATTACAACTAGATTACTCGTATCTTCAAATATTAAACTTAATTTAACTAGGTATCTTTCAAATAAAGCTAGCAATATTCAAGCTACAAATAAACGTTTGAAATGTCTTATTTTAATAACGACCTTTTTATTTAACAATTAACTTTTAAATGAACTTTTGCGTTAATTTTTAATTTAACCTTTAAATTTAACAAGCACAGTCATAAAATTACTATAATTTATGTTAACAAGCGATATTTTTTAATTTTCATTATTCTTTAAGTTTGTATTAAGTATGTTGAAGTTAAATTATTTTTTAAACTTATTCAAGTAGTTTTATATATATATATTTGAGGTTCAATTTAAGTTTAGATAATTGTTTAATTTAAATTTTTCAAAAGAAAAATCTTTAAAACTTACTGAATGCCGAATGTTCTATTTTCAAAACCATATTGTTGAGCTAAGACAATTATTATTCATTTGAAACTCGTCTATATAGAAAATCTATATAGAGATCTCCTACTCGCCTATATAGAGATCATGTTCAATACGACCGTTTAGACATGCATATAGTCAACCATTCTAAGAGCTGATATAAAAATAAAATCATTTGATATATAATTAAGGAAATATTAACCTTAACATAACAAAATATATAAGATCATTGTGTAAAAAAAGATAATAACAGAAAATACCATAAATATGTAATATAAAGAAAACTCTTGTTGGAATACAAATCTTACTTCAGTGGAAAGAGATGTTCTCCGATGATGTCTTTGCTTTCCAGTTATATTACGCCGCTGCCTTAAAGGAAGAACATACGCGAAGGAATTAATGAAGCTATATACATACATGAATATTTCTTATATAAATCATGTGCTTCTTGTGTATTAATACCGTGTTTTGTGTTTTAATATGCGCTTTACATAGCAATTAGTCTGTCTACATTAACAGAAATAGTTTACAATTCTTGTATATATATATTAGAAGAGGAATAAGTGTCATGATTACACGATCTTATCAATATTTGGGTTGTGTTCAAACTAGTTAGACCCATTCATCTTGAACGACCGCAATATAGAGGATGGTCAAAGGTATAATTAATTCCCCTTTCCTCTACATGTCGCTCCGAGTAAAAACAACAGCCCCCCCCTCTAAAAGTCCCAAACCCGATCAACAGATCACCACAAGCTAAGTGGGGGAAAATGGAGCTGTTGGTCCCACCCACTGCAGCTTAGCGTAACTATCCAGGTAAGTGGGGGGGGATTATCAGAAGGGCAATAGTATCAGGAAACGACTTACTTCCAAATGCGGACCAACTGTTGTTCTACTGTACATGATAGAACAGCTGCCCCCTCTCTCGAACTAACAACATAATCCAAGTCGTCAGATTTTGTTGGACCGAGCCCTGTAATTATTATTGTAAATGGATCCGAACAGACAAGGAGCTTGCCATACCAATGATTTACAGTCAATAATGGGGAACTTTGTAAATACATTCACCTTTTAACTCTTCATGGCTGTTGTGCCTTGAAACTATCTTAAAGTGGTGCATATTATTTTTGGCTTGTCTGTGGTATTTTTTTTTAATTCTCCGCACTATACATTTTTAATTAATGGATGATAACGGTGGATGGTATGAAAGCTTACAAACTTTTACAAAAGCTTTGAACAGCATTACATTTACATTTAATAGAGAGATTTAGTTGTTTTGTGCAAACCATTGCATGTTTATATTGCTAAAAAAATACTTTTTCAACTAATTGATTTACTAATACAGTATAATGCATATGTTTTGTTATCAATGTTTCGCCACGTGTGTTATTATGTTATTTTTAAATCTACCATTATAAAGCACAACATTTAATTATTAACCACTACCATAAAATTTACACATACACCATTTTAATAAGTGCACAAAATTAATTTAATAGCTTATTTTCAATTCATTTATTGATTAGATGAATATGTGATTAAATATAATTAAAATGTAGGCTAACTTTATTTATTCTATCAAATATTTACATAAAATGTTGCAGTAATTATATACATTAATTATTACATTAATATTATGATTTAAACAAATGAATATATTTTATTTATTTATCCATTAAACTACAGTTTGTAAACTACTAATAATTCCATTAATTTATTAAAATATTTTATGTTCGTCTAAAAACCTTACTTTTAAAGAATGGAAATAATTTGCGTAAAAAGAATAGTTAATATAAATAAGATCATTTCTCTTATTCTATAAGGTGAATTGATTTAAAAATCTTTATACATATATTGAGTATATTTTTTCAGCAATGCTTAATTTTTTTCATGAGAAACGTTATGAACTGCGAACGCTGTTTCTAATATATTATTGCTTCTTTAATGTCCATAATTACGATTTCAAATGCCGCTAACGTGGGCTGCAGGACTAGCGCGATCGACCTACCTATTTTGTAGAAAAAATAAAATCGCAAATATGGAGAGAATTAGGAAGAGACTTCCGATGCAGGAGTACATGAATATTCGTCCAAATACGGGATCACAGCCTGGAAATAAAATAAACATAGCTTTATAGTGACAAATACGGGATCACAGCCTGGAAATAAAATAAACATAGCTTTAGGAGTGACAAATAAAGGCGAGGGATCCGATAACAGCCTTGTTACCCGCTAGCTGATTAAGGCATATAGATCTAGATTTTAGCTATTTGAAAAGATTTTTAAATTGACTTCAACTTTATAGTTTGTGTTAATTCCCTTGGGAAAAAAATGTAGCTTATGTCATGTATTATTTGTTACCATATTAAAGAAATGGTTGTATGCATAATTAGTGAAATAGGAAGTTGTTTGTTGATATTTAATAAGAGTAAAATATTTGATTATTATTTTTAATAATTATTATGTGTTTATACAATTTTTTTTCTTCAATTGATTGGTTCTTAAATAATGAGAAACTATATTTTTAAGCAGATAAAAAGGAATACACAGCATTAAAATTAAATAAGATGACTTTTAAAGGAAGGTTACTAAACGATCAAGTTACTAAATCAACATTATAAAAATGACACTTTAATTTGTTATTTTTTAGAAATTTTTAAATAATTAAATGAAGAATACTGGAGATAAAGAGAAATAAATTTGAATACGTACATTGTTTATTTCAGATATATAGTACAATATATTACTATAAAATCATAATTATTATATTATTTATATTACAGTATATCTTTGATTTCTAAAAAAATATTTGTATAAATATCAGAAGTAACCAGATGTATCCTTCACCTTAATTTAGTATTATTTAAAAATGTGGATAATCCGGACAAAACTGAGTATTACACATCAATATTTATTTTGTAAAATTTCAAAAGGACAAACAAAAAATGAAAAGATAGTAATGTAAGAACCCTATAGCAATGTATTTTTAGTGAATATTTCAACTACAAATGCCAACAAAAGAAGGGACGTTTTTTGTAATTCAGAATTCTGTTTAAACTAATTGCAAATTAAGTTTTATAATTGTACACTTACTTTCTTAAACTTTTAAATAATTTTTACTTGTATTTGTATTTATTTAACCATATGTAATATTATGGTTTTAATAAGTAAATGATATTTTTGTAATATTTGATGTAACATAGGATAATAAATGAATTATTAAATAATGAAAACACATATTGATTTGTTTTTCACTGTTACTAATATTCTTTCTTGTATAAATTTTTTAAAAGCACAACGCCCAACATTCTTTATAAGTAGAATTTGAGTAAAATTTATATACAGATGACATACTGGTTGTGAGAAAAAATATCAGAAAACGCTTAATGAAATTGAGAGTTGCACATTCCTTTACGTATATTTCAAATATTCAATTTAAGATAAAACTTATAAAATCGCGGTAAATAAAATTTAGGACTGAAAATTTAAATAACGTCTTCAGAAAATTATTATTGCATAACATTGTTTTACACTTTAAAAAAATATGAAATGCGAGAATAATATGTTGTGATAATATTTAGAATATATTTTACATGTTTTGTTTATTTTAGCAAATATTGAGAGAAGATAACCATTTCAACTTTGATATCTTCAAATGATCTCGTGATTGTATTTTAGTCAAAAATAAGAAAATGTTGTGAAATTATACCTGCCACATATTCATTAGATAAAACTTAAAATGAACAAATGAAGATATATACTTTGTGAAAAATGTAACGATTTCTGAGTATCTTTAAGATTTAATGGTTTGATAGTAGTGTAATCATTCATCGTAGAAAATGACAATCGTGCAAAGAAAGAGATACATGCATTAAATGTGTGAAATATTCATAATGTCCTTCGGTCTTATGCCTAGCTATTCCTCTAAATCAGAATTTTATTTAAAATCTTGTAAGCTAAATATTTCATTGTTTAGTATATAGAAAATGTAATTTTTATTATTGTATACAGTATAATAAATAATAATGATCTTCAAGAAAGATATGAAACAATTAGCACTTTCTAAACTCAATGTGTGTGAGTAAGGATTGACAAAAAAATATCTTTTTAATCAATTTTCATTTTGATTAAGTTTATTACAACATATAGGATTTCAAACATCCACAAATAATCCAAACTTTCAATTTCTTTCATCATAAATGTCTATGTTTCCTTTATTAACAATATTGTAGCTGATAGTGGTTTTAGTTACGATTATTAGATTATCGTTATTATTCGTTTTATTCATTATCAATTATATAATGACAAAAATATATATTTTTATCTAATGAACAAGTTCGATTATACTTCTATAACAATTAGTAAATGTATTCTGATCATTAAAACATAGTCTATATTATATTAATCTAGAATTATGTTGTCAAAGTTTACACAATTTTTTCAATTTAAAACTATTTTGTTTTTATTATAAGTAATTTGCTAATATTCGCACATTTTATAAATTAGAAACAATTGTACCGTAACAACGAATAATTTCACACAAAATAGCACGGCAAGCCGAGGAGTTACCTTTAGGACAGTCTAATGATAAATCGGTGATAGGTTCAGATGACTGACCAATCACTGAACGGGAAGGTTGCCCGGTTGCATCACACGATTGGTTGGGCAAACAGCTGGAGTTGAAAGAGATAATAATACGTAAGGGATAACGTACTACCTCTAACCCTATTGCTGTCTAGTTAGAACGTTAATAGGCCCTATATATTGTATATTGAGAAAATGTCTCTGTTAAATATTCTGATTAACTCTGACTCAACATAAATGGAACCAAATGTTTAATATAAATGACAGATTTATCGTTCAATATCGTTCAAATTACAAGTAACGCCTGATTTTTAATAATAAAAGATTTATAGAATAAGACATTTTTTATTAGCATGATGAATTAGAACAGAATGAACAATAAACAAAGTACATTATTCAGTTTATTAATACAGTAGAATCATGTATTATGGTGTTCAAACTGCTTCACATCTACATCTACACGCATCTGACAAAGTTCTATGTCGATATTGTGAATTTCTTCTTCAACAAACGCTTTCAGGTGGATTGTTGAGGGGCCTCGACCATAAACGTTATCCTTCAAAATGCTTAAAAGAAAAAATCGGGAAGTGAAAGGTCTGGGGATCTTGGAGGCCATTCATATGGACCCCGACGTCTGATCCATCGATCGGTAAAATGTTCACCCAACTACTCACGAACATGTCTTGCATAGTGGATT
>JAUZND010071990.1:0-38987 GCA_034780555.1 Coelogynopora nodosa
TTAGTGGTGTACCTGTAGGATTGCAAGTTACCCCATCTCCAAAGAAACCCGGCCGACATTCACATATCTTCTCTGTTTCGTAAATAGTTTTACATTGAGCGTCTTGGTGACACTTAAGATTTCCACACATGTCTGAAGTCCCGACTTTTAAGAGTAGAAAAAACCTCAATTATTCCAATGCATGGACAAAAAATGTATCACATTTAAAAATTGAAATAAAATATTAGCTATATCCTGATTTATCTACTAATAATCTTGTGAATATTAGCTTTGTCATTATAAAAAAAATCAATTGTGATATACTGGCGGTTTTTATGAAAATCATCATTAATATTTTTTAACAATTTTTTTAAAGTCGAATTTGATTATTTGTCTCTCAACGAGCTCGAAAATTACAGATTCTTCATACATTAAATAAACCTAAATTATATAAGGTATAAAATAATTCAATTTAATTAATGTACCATACATACAACTATAGATGACCGGTATCAATACATGTAATAATGTTGTATGGTATAAAATACTGTCATGAATGTTTAAAAATAGCAGAACACATCAAAACATTCATCTAAGTCAGAAAATAATTAAAAACAAATATACTTAAAAAGCAACAGCATACTAACACGAAAATAGACTGATTGATCATGCTTAAATCCTTTGTAACAACATACCAAAACATAAACACAAATGGCAAAATCTTACAAAGAATTAAATTATAACTCACTTATTATTTACTAATCAAATACTAGAATACATTCATGTCACTAACATTTATTATACAGGCATAAATTAGTTTCCTACTTCATGGAAATTTTGCCTATTTTTTAAATATACAAGTATGTACAAATGGTTGTTTATTTATTTAATGACTTCATATTATTAATATGACTATTTGTATGACATCATCCTAAAATGTATATGCATACATTACATATTATATATATCAGTTTGAAAAAATATTAGACAAATTTGTATGGCTTTACAATATAGGTATAGTATTTAGAAAAAACTATCATTTTATATAATAATAGACATTTATAAAAATATATAATATTGTAAAGATTATTGTTTAATAATAGTATTTAGAAAACTTTTTTTGAAATGTAATCCGACCACAAGTTTATAAGATAAGCTTAAAAATTGCTATGGTTTTATTATGTACAATTAAGTACTGTATTTATAAATAAATAAGTGAATGTTGACGTTAAAAATTATTAATTCAATTTTTTTGAATTATCTAATTTATTTGAAATAATTTTTTAATTAAATTAAAAATAATACATTTAATTTTAATTTTTTATATCAAATAAACTAATTAGTATATTTTTTAGCACTTGATGAACTATATTTCTATCATAAAGTAGCGTGCTTTCAAAATAAATAATTTCAACATCAACATCAATAATTTCATGCAATTATTTAAACACTCATTTGCAGCACTTAATAATGAAGTTGTACCTGCTACAGGAATGCAAGTTACACCATCACCATTGAAACCTGGGCGACATTGGCACACCTTTTGTATACCATACAAAGTTACACATTCGGCATCTTTGTGACACTTATAATCTCCGCACATCTCCGGTCTAACAATTGGGGCTAAAACATAATAGAGGTTTAAAACATGTCCACTTTACTTATATATGAATGTGTGATTTATTTTCTTATTTATTTAAAAACATTTGAAATAAAAAATGTCAATTGACTCAAAAGAATAATTGAATACTTGTTTTGTGATTTTAAATATATTAATTTTTTCAGATAAGTTTAGTGTATTTTAAAATTTTAAGTGTGATATTTCTATGTCATGTTTCAATTAATCGAATACATTTTTTAAAAAGTGTTTGATAAGTTTATTTTAATTTTATTAAATAATCAAATCGTAATTTGTTTATGTAAAATTAATAATATTTTGCTCAAAATCATACGTAATACTAAACTTCCGACATTTTCAAGTATTCAAAAAAATATTATTGATTTGAATTTTAGATACGTATTTCTTTTTATTTATTATTTGTTATCTTTTATCATTTTCTAATTAAGTCTTTTAAGCGACTAACTTTATTTTTGTGTTAATGTTTCAAAAAAATTAATTTCAACACATTTATAACCTTGATTTATTTAAAATTATTATTTATGTAAGTATACATAAATTATTTTTTGAATATTTTGAATATGTTTACTTTATATAACAACAATACTTAAGGAATTCATATACATATATTTTGAATAGAACATACATTTCTGTAGTTTTTCAGTAGAGGCACATTAATATGTTTCGTGTAAATGATACTTGTAAGTACACCATTAAATATAATGTATTATACGTCATAGACATATAGCTTTATTTTATATGGTCAATTATTTTTTGTTTTTAGTATATTATCGATTTAAATGTTATTTTAAAATTAAGATTGTTATGAAGAAAAATTAATATAAATCAGAAACCTCTAATCTTTACATTATATAATTTTATACTTTTAAAATAGATCACTCATTAGGTTTTACAATATCCTATAATACTTTAAATGAATAACTATAAATATTTTGTTTTAGCTCATTTTAGATAATAAGTATTTTATAATAAATAATAAGAACAAATTATTATAATAAATGTATTAATCAATATTAGTTATTTTTTGTTAACACTTAATTTAATGTGGTAATTTATTTGTGGATTCTGTGATTTTTTAAAACATTGTGTGCAAATATTATCCCATAACAATAATGTTATTACAATCAATTATGTTAGTCTTAAACGTTCATATATACAGTTAAACAGTCAATATTATATAAGATTTTGTTATAGAAACTCTAACAGAACACGATTAGAACACACATTTATTGCACAACAATATAGCACACACTGAGTTATTAGTGGTGTACCTGTAGGATTGCAAGTTACCCCATCTCCAAAGAAACCCGGCCGACATTCACATATCTTCTCTGTTCCGTAAATAGTTTTACATTGAGCGTCTTGGTGACACCTAAGATTTCCACACATGTCTGAAGTCCCGACTTTTAACAGTAGAAATAACCTCAATTATTCAATTGTATAAATAAAAAGAAATATAACATTTTAAAAAATTCAAAAAAATTATTATTAAAATTTTTATTAATCACAAAATATGTTTGTGTACATTTGCTTTGTTGTTCTAAAAATGTAACTTGTGTTATGCCGCCGTTTTATATAAGAATCATTATTATTATTCTGTTAGTAATTATATTTGTTCAAGTAGGTTTTGATTATTTTTCTATTGCAGAATTCAAAATTGTTATTTTTAAATAAATTAAATCAACACAGTCATGAGCTAATTTAATTAAATGACTTTTTCAAACATATATTATAATTGATATAAGTACATCAGATAAAAAACCGCCATAAATATTATTGATTTCAAAAATATTATCTTCTTTATAAATTAAATCAACCTAAATATTATGAAATAGTTATAAATCAAATAAATTAATATACGAAACAAACATAGATAAGTGGAATCAAATAATTCAAATATGTTTTATGGGATAAAAATACCGTTATATAGGATTAACATAACCAGAATATATGAAAACATACATCAAGGTCAGTCAACAAACGAAAATAATAGATACTTAACAACAACTACATTCTAATGCAAAATGAAATAATAAATGGTTTTTCAATATTTTCGAACAATATACCAAAAAAGAAAACACGAATTATAAAATGTTACAAAAAATCAATTCAGAACTAACTAATTATATATAAAAAATTAAATACTAAATGTATACAGTCGTTAATGTGTATTATTCATGTATGTATACATTAGATTATTACTTCTTGAACAAATATGTACCATTATAATAACAGTAACTTATGTACATTAACTAATAATCTGTAATAATTTGTATATTATTTACTAGAAAGAACATTAAGTGTTTCTTTCCAGATATATTTCAAAAAAACATAGTACATAATTAAACAGCTTTACTACTACACAATGTTTTACATATATATTATTAGTTTACGTCTAGAAATGCTTTTATAAGTATGTCTCATATTATAAAGATTATTATATTATAATAGCAAAAAGCTATGCTTGTTTAAAACATAATTTAAGCACAATGTAACAAGCCAGAACAATAAAAAGCCTACTTTTCTCTTATTCTATATCATTAATAACTATATAAATGGTAAAAGGTTATTTATAACACTCAGTGAACTATATTTATATATTAAAGAAGCATGCCTTGAAAATAAATAATTTCAACATGCAATTTTTAAAGCACTCATTACTGATGTTGTACCTGCTACAGGGCTGCAAATAATACCATCACCGGTGAAACCTGGCAGACATTCGCACACCTTTTGTACACCGAACAATATTATACATCGAGCACCATTGTGACAATTATAATCTCCGCACATCTTCGGGCTAACAATTGGGGCTAAAACAATATTGTAATGATGTAAAATATTTATAATATGTCTATATATAATTTATTTCTTAATTTATTGGAAAACTGACGAAATATATAATTTCAATCGACTCAACACTAATTTTTGTTACTAACTATGTTATTTAAAATAGTTTGTAAAGTTCATTAATATTTTTGTAAAGTTATATTAAATTTTGGATCTAGTTTAGGATGTTATGTTTAAATTAATTGAAATATTTATATTAAATAAGATTGACAAATTAGATAAACAAATTATTATTTAAAAAATTGTTTTAGAAAATTTACAAGATTTTGTAAGAACCAATATGTCATTAATAACTGTTTTCTATGTGAATAATTTTTTTTAACAATCTTATTCATTTAAAGAAACTATCATCGGAATTATAAAAAAAAACTTTACATTTTATTCAGTTATGTTTTTATTTTTTGGTTATTACGCTGCAACTTGTAACAATTCCCAATATCGTTTACAACATGTCTAACATTATTGTTTTCATAATTGTTTTAAAACAGTTATTTTAAGAAATTCGTGATGGCGATGTAAGGCCAAATAAATAGTTTAACTTGATGTATAAAAAATGCCATATATAAAAAAATAAACAATAATTTTTTTAATTCTTTTTTAATTGTATATTTTGAAGAGCATACTATAATTCATTCGCTTGGTAGTGAAATAAATAATGACATGTGTTGTTTTCATTATGATGATGAAGATAAATATAATAATACTATTAATATAATATAGTATTATGTTTTTCAAATGTAATTCGCAAATATTTTTTCAGCAATATATATGTGATTTTAATAAATAAATACATTAATTATTTAATATCTTACAATCACAAAAAGAAATTATTCTACATTTGGATTACCTCAAAAGTAGTTAGATATATTATTTATATTATTATAAATTACCTATTATATATTAATATGCTGTTTCTTATAAACAACTGAACTTAATTATTTAAAATACTAAATTATTAATTTTAATTTAAAAATTTAAAACTTTTAAGCATATTAATCAGTCCTGTTGAAATCATCAAATCTCAAACGATTTGTATTGATTTTTTAAGATTCCTAATAATATTAAGGGAAAGCTTACATTGAATTAAGGTTTTGTTAGATTATAATCTAAACAATAATTTATTTCCTTACTAATTTACATAACTATGATTGTTTACTATGACTGATTTATATCGTTATTTATATTTATGGAAAATATGTATGATATTGTTGTTAATGTCATCAGATAATACTACAATTGTAAATTGCTAAACATTATTAGAACATAAAACAAATTTAAAACACATATATCGAAACCACGTATAAGGTAATTCAAAAAAAATATTACTTATGATAAAGAGTACATTTCAAATTTGCAATTGTTGCCTTATATTGTCTACTAAAAATGCGTTTTATATAGTAAAACAGCATAATATTTATCACAGCACACATTTGGAACTATAATTTCTAATTCACACTGACACTGAGTTAATAGTGGTTTACCTGTAGGAGTGCAAATTTCTCCATTTCCAAAAAAACCCTGCCGACATTCACATATCTTTTCGGCACCGTAAATAGTTTTGCATTCAGCGTCCCGATGACACTTTGTATTACCACACATGTCTGAAATCCCGGCTTATGAGAATAAAAAATAGTATAAGTATAATATGAAAAGTTTGCTAACAATTATATTAAATCAAATACTTAATATTAATGTTATATATCGAAAACGTATTTCTGTCAAATATAAATATTATTTTGTTAGTCATCAATTGCATTTTTAAAACAACATAATTTTATTTTGAAATTTAATATGAGTTATTAAAGCTAAACTATGTTTCATGCAATGAAACTATATTTAAGTGTTGTTCAACATAAATGTATGTAATGCTTGATATTTATTAATTGTTATAAATAGACAATAAGTTATTATTTACTTTCTAAACATATTTGGGAAATGTAGGATTTCATTAAATAATGAGAATATTCCCTAATTTTTTTAATTCAAAATATTTGACCAATCAAAGGAGTAGAAGTGCCACTCACAATCGATATCATTTATAATATAGTATAATTTAATATGTTCATTATTTAATTAAACAGTTAAAACATTTAAGACATATACATTATTTGCCATCATTAAAATATTACACTGAGTGATTAATTTTGGAATGAATGATTTATATATTTATTCAGAAATTGACTAAAACAATTTGAATGGTTAATTAAATGTCTGTATTTAGCATGAATATTGGTTGAAATTCGTGCTTATATATAAAAGAGGGAATTCTCTAAATGACCTCAACTTCACAAACGTATTTTTACAGTTTAGTTTAATTTTATAATAAATTTTTATTAACCTCAATACCTATCACAATTTAACAAACATGAATTATGACATTGAATTCAGACCGATGCTGAATTTATATATTAAAAAAGTGTCTATCTAAAATTACTAATGAAATAAAAAGTTAAAAGGTCAACTCAGTCAAAAAAAATAAAAACAGTAAGGTGCCTAAATCAACTGGTATTTATCTTGAAATTTAATAATAAATAATTTATGTTAGATCTAGTAATGCAAATCCTATTTATTATATTTTAAAAATTACTAATCCACAATGACAAAGTTATGAGCATTTCAGTGATTTTCTGTTCTATCATGCGCACATCAAATTCCTATATACCAATTTTTCCAAGTCACACCACCTTTATACAATTATAGATAAAGTAAAAAGTTTTGGATTGAGCATATTTATAACAATTAACATTTCCACATGCATCTGAACTTCCTGATTATAAAAATAAATAAGTTTAGCTAGTGATTGTAAAATTAGACAATTTAAAATTAGAATAAAACATTAAAAGAAATTGTAAAATTCACTTTCAATGTTTAAAAAATAAACATTATATATATGAATGTAATAAAATTTATACAATATGGTAAGTCGAAGTTTTTTTCGTCAACCAATTTATATGTAGTTAACAAATACGTTTTGAATTGCATTTTTAAAGCTCTGATATAATTATAATAATTATAGTATTTGTTATTATTATTATATATATTATATTAAAATAATGTTCAAATTGAAACATCGTAAAATAACAAGATTCAGTCAATCAGATGTTTTTTGTCAAATAAAAGTTAACTGTTCTATTTTGGCAACAGGTGAATAAGACAGAATTTCTATAAGTTTGAAAGTAATTTCAATAATTGAAAAATATTAACATTCGGATTTTAATTATTTATCAAATAGACGCATAAAGTGTTACGAATAAATTTGATGATGCGACTATCAGAGATTATGTAAAAACTTCTCTAAACCAAACATTTTAATTTAAACAATATATTCGGCCTATATTGTTAATTATGTTAATTGTCTATTTTTAAACTTAAACATGTTTTTTTTCATGCATGGATGTATATATATAATTTTGTCATTTAGAAATATTGTTCATATAAAGTTGAAAATATCACAAACTTCTCACTATGAAATTTTTGTATATGGGAAATTTATAATTATATTAAAGATAGAAAGAAAGACGTCCTTTGTTTGATGCATCACTAGCACGAGTATTGTTACTCACGAAACAACATTTAATACCGTAGTTTTTCGAAAACAAATTGAATCTGATTGTTCACTATATACAATCAAACTTTGACATCGAACACTGCACACAACTTATGATACACACTGATAATGACGATGATGTACCTGCTGCCGGAATGCAAGTTGAACCATCTCCAATAAAACCTGGGAGACATTCGCAGATTTTTTGTATACCATATAATGATATACACTGAGCATCTCTGTGACACTTACGGTCACCACACATCTCTGGCCTAACAGATGGTTGAGCTACAAAGCAACAAAATCAAACTGTATAAAATCAACAATTAATCAGTACAAGACTCATTAAATAGATCATAAATGACCCAATTACAATAGTAGTGATTTTGTTATATATTCTACAAAATCGATTTAACTTCGAACCTATGGTATAATATGTATTTTCTAAAATCATTCTGATAATGTTTATTTAAATTTTAAAATTAAATAAATTAAGAAGCCGCAACAGGATTAACCTTTTCTAAATCACACAATATCAATTATTTCTTATAAATCAGCCATATATATTTTAAATCAAAAGGTTTGAAACATACATACGGTACTTAAAAAAGTTTAACTTGTGGTATCCTATGGTCTACTTATAGGTAATCCTCAAATTATAACAGATTGGTAAAAATATTTACATGGTGTGTTCTACATTATATTCTAGGTGAACAACTGTTATATAATATAGGTCAAGCATTAACAAAACTCAATAAAAGCAATAACATAAACTCAAAAAACAACATTATAATTAAAAAAATTATTTAAATAATAATTAGTTCATTTTTAGCGATAGAAAAAGCATGCATAATATGTAATTATTTTATCATAATTTTTATTATATATATCACAGTATAGCGTAATATTTTGTTACAATAAAGCAACATGATGCTCAAAATTAAAATACATAATTCAAAAATAAATGGCACCACATCACACAACAGAAAACACACTTTTAAGCCCTCACAATTATTACACAAACACACACTGAGAGTTGTGTACCTGTTACAGGAATGCATGTCACACCATCACCCAGGAAACCTGGGAGACATTCGCAGAGCTTTTGTACACCGTACAAGGTGGAACATCGGGCGTCTCGGTGACACCTTAAATCTCCACATATCTGTGAGCTTGCAGCTCCTAGTACTGTATGACAACGAACAAATTGGTTTTAGTATTTATTGTGCTTAGTATATCAATTAAAAACTGATTTAAAATAAAATTGAAATTAATATTATGATAGTTGTTAATAGTTATAAATTTATATATCTATGCATGTAGTTTTTATTAAAAAAATTGTATTAAATTTGCGTCATCTCTTTAACATAATATAACAAACATTTTTATAGAATAAACAGTTACCGTTTCGTATTACACACATTTTAAACGCTATTTATTGAATTCATATATTAACAGACATTGACATTAACTGTTTAATCATTTTTAAATGTATCTTTTTGATCATAAAATTTAAGTAATATAATCGAAATTAATTTGTTTGTTTAAGTTTTGCACATAGCCGTTAAAATAAAATATATGAAGTTTATTCGCAGTTTTAGACATTGAACGTCTTTTAGAATTGTTTCAAACTATAGGTATGTATAATTAACAGTCCTATGCGTTCTCTTAAATCTAATAGTTATTAAAACAATATATTCCTTTTCAACACGCCAATATATTATGTTATACTCTTACATAGAGGTCTATATATGCATGATATGGAATGAAGTGCATACGACTTTAAGTGTTAGTAATTTATGATGGACTCCTAAATTTATAATTCATACTTATAACTTAACAATATATTTTTAGCTCAATATTGTATTTTAATATGTTGTATTGTATTATCCATTATTTTAATATAAAATTACAACATTCATTACATTTACTAATGTTTTGTTATTTTTATTTTATAATGCTTTACTTTGCAAAAAACATTTATATAATATTGAAATTATATTACATTATATTTTATTTATCGTATTAATATGGTGCTGTTTTTCCTATTTTTTAATATTATAAAATATGACACATCTTTTTCATTTATTGTCTTAAATGATAGAAAATACAAAAAATACATTATGAATAGCAATATGGAACATTATAATCATTTTTTTACTCTAGAAGGTAATGGCGTCGATAATCTTTATTTAATGAATATAATGTGTGTAATTTCGGCAGTAAAGTATACAACTTTTTCCATAATATATATATAGGGTGTCTAAAAAACCCGTTACTATAAATAGATATATTAAAAAAATATCAATCTAAATAGTTTCATTATTTACGATGGTATAAAAATGGGTCAATAAAATATAGAATAAATAAAATAAAAACAAATCTGATCAAAATTATGAATTATATTTATGAATAATATTTTTATTAGGCAAAAAATTAAAACTTAATAATGGTGCTGTTTATATCTAACAAGTCAACATTTATTTCTTTATCGTGAAATAAACAAATATGTTATAGACTATTTGATAATTATAAAAAAGAATTAAGAAAATATAAATATTTTTTTAATTGAAACGTATGTTACATTAATAAAATATATAATTATAAAAATATAGTTAGTTATTATCATATATAGAAAAATATGTTATAACAAAAATAGCGATTGGTCAGAAGGTACGTAGAAGCAGTTCCAATTAATAAATAATATTGCATCATTATAAAGGCATAATTCGCAGATAACAATTTTAATTCAACTAAAATGTTTAAGTTTTGCATTTACTATGTTGGTTTTTAGTATATATATATCGTGCCAATAAATCATATTTCCTCTAATGGTTAATAAGATAACAGCATTATATAATATTTCATGCATTAACATCATTCATTCTACTATATAATATATGTGCATATTATTTAAAAAGATAATTATAAACATCATTCTATAAAAGCAGTACAATCTGTCATCATTTTTATTTAGTTTTTGACGGGCAATTAGTTGATAATATTGAATACTTTTTGGAGTGTAAGTTCAACGATCATCCATGAAACCTGAACGATATTCTCATTTATTTTGTATACTGGATAATGTGATGTACTGAACATCATTCCAATACTTATTGTATCCACTATCTCTGGCTACATGTACGGGTATAGAGTTATAATTTATGATATTATTTTAGTTTTAATTAGTACTATAGGCGTTATTAGACCATTTAATAGATTTCTTTTTACAATTTCAAATAATATATTACTAACGAAAATTTATTGAACGTCCTACTAGTTTCTAATTTAATAAAATTCTTTATAAATAACGTATATTAATTAATTTTTTCTTTATATGTATACACATATATTCAAATAACAAAAAAATAAGCGTTACATATATTCAAATGATTATCAAAAATTATTGTAATTATTACTTGAATTTGAATTATTATATAAATAATTTATATTATATATATTATATAATATTTAATGGTATTGTTCAATATTTTATTTAATTTTCATTTTAACTCAATTTTTATTTTAAATTATTATTATATGAAAATTATATTATTGAACTACACTAATTTTGTAGTTCATTAAAATTATAAAAATATTTATTTAAATATAAATTATATAAATTACAAATGTAAGCATTAAATTGTATGTTATGTATTACACATCGATAAGGTATATCAAATGAATTCGTTTCATTTCCATCCCACCCCACTTTTAAGTTATGTACATATGATCAAAAGTAAGTAAACATTAAAAAAGCAAATGAATAACAAAAACTGCCAAATGAAGAACAGATTAATAACTATGGCAAAACCGTTAGTTATTGATTAACTGACAACACGGGGTACCTTTTTCGCAAGTTGTACCATCTCCAAAGTAACCCGGGAGACATTCGCACACTTTTATTGTGTCAAACAATGGCGTACATTTGGCGTTCTTATGACAGATGGTGTCTCCACATGTCTCGGGAATCAAAGCTGACATTGAAATATAGTTTTAGTGTGTGTTTTTGTATTAAACTATAAATACAATGCTGTCATTTTTATTTGAACGTTTTAGACGAATCATAGGTTTTCGATGTCGAGTTTAAAAATGTTTATTGAAAATAAAGACAAAGCAATTTTTTTTTAATTTATGGCTTATAGAGTATAAATTATTAAGAAAATAAAAAAAACTTTTGAATTATTAATGAAAAACAGATATGTGAATGCAATGCAGATATACTATTTTAATGCAAAGTCAGACAATATATTGAAGTATCTTAGGTACCATAATCTCTTAAATTAGAAGTAAAATTAAAACTGTATTTATATTAATTATAAGTTTTACGTTTAGTATTAATCAAAGAAATAACTATATAGTAAAATTACTAAATATAATTAAATATTAAAGTATGTAAAATATAAATTAATTTATAAAACATGTTTGTTAATTAATAACAATTTGAATAAACTCATTAATATTTTTTACAAAGTTAACGTGCATTTTACGTGCATTACATTAATTGTGTTACTTAAGTTAGCTTCATTTTTCGATTATATCTTTACTAAGCTTATATGTTTAATACATATTTGGCGTTAAAAATAAAAAGTTTAGAATGGAGAATTAAAATATAATGCGTTTTATATGAAATATATATCAAAACAATTATATATATGTAAATGTTATATTTAATAAAACTAATTTTTAAAATTATATGTTTATCATACCGGCGTTGACTTTGAACAAAAACAAGAAATATATATATTAACAATAAAAGTATAATTAATTATTTGGATATATAAATTATAAATTATAGGTAAATTTATTTTTTACCCAAATTCCAATGGTGATTTCTAATGGTCTATAATAAGCTACTGAATTAAAACCAAATATTAATGCATATTTCATTTTAATATTTTCAGTTGTAACTATCATCACAAAATAAATATTAATCTATGACATGCAAACAACTAACGACTGTGTATATCTCAAACGTGTTTTTTTAAATTTCAACAGTTAAACTGTGTTTGCATTGCATGTGTGGATCCTTACATTTCGAGATTGACATCCCGCTTCCAACCCAGTAGCAAACCACCCCATCTCCAGCAAAGCCAGGGCGACACTGGCAAACCTTCTCGGTGCTGGAGAAGCTTATGCAATCAGCGTCAGGATGACATACCTCCTCGCCACACAACCCTGAACCCACAGCTGCTCATAAAATGCAACAGATCAGTTCAAGATGACAAAACGAATGTCACACATTTAATACCAACAAAACATCGTTAATAAATGTTGGCGTGTATGCTTGTACGTGCAGTATATTAGATATATTATAATACTACGTACGTATAGTATATTGTTTTAGTAAATTTCAAAAGTATACATTTTTATATCTGTTAGTTTTTAAACATGATTTAACACATATGTATATTATGTTATATTAAATTAAGTAATTCCATAAATAATAAAATCATTTATAATGCAAAAATTCAGAAACAGTGTTTGTACAAGGCTTTTGGATGATAAAGGTAACATAAGTAACTTCCGTGGCCTGTACAATAACGTACAAATTCATGTTTGAAACACGTAATATTGAAGCACATTTAACCACTTTTACAATCTCCACACACAACAGATACACGGGGGATCGCATGCCTCAAATGTATATTTCACTAACGTCTAAATGTCAAATAAATCTATAGATGTGGTTACAACCCGGCCGAGTATGTAGAGTGATTTATGTATACAAAATTCGGTGGATTATCGACCTAATATCAGAAAAATGTAATTGATTAGGTTAATTAGATTTTTTGGAAGCCGTACATATATTATTATATAGCTAAACATTGTAAAAAAAACGTGGCTAAATTTGACATGATACCTATTTTTTCTGGAACATTTGTTTCTGTTCTAGATTAATACTATACTTAATTAAATGCTATTTTATATGTGTAAATGTGCTAATGTTCATATTAAAAAATCAATAATAGTTGCATTTTTTTAACTTCATGCAGTCTTCAACAATGCGAACAACTTTGAATTTCTTAAATATTTACAGCTAATATAACAATAATTCGGTATATTGTTATAGGCTACGTATTCTCAATTTATTTACATTAAAATTACGTTTAGTTTTATCATATTTTTTATATGTAGTTTTATAGTTTCATTGTAGTTTTTAATATACTATAAAGTACTTATATTAAGTTCTTGATTTTTTTGTTTAATTTATCGTTGAATGAAGATTTTTATAAATAATTGCTTTTGTTATTTTTATGACAAATTTTGTTGATTTTTCGATACTCTTTTTAATCGAACCTTTTTCTGTATTTTGCATTTTTTAATTCAAATAGTATGAATATATTTATGCACATCAGTTTACATTAAGCTTTTTTTCTGCTTATTTGTTTACAACTACATATATTCAACCACATAGTGTATAGAGTCTTTAAATTGTTTTATATTTAATTGCCTAGATTTGTCTCACATTAAGAATAATAAATAAATAAATCGATATTATATTATATTTTAAAAATGTTATATATATTTAGTATTCATATTTTATATCGGTTATTAATTATCACTTAGTTTTTTACTTCATATTATTATACTAATATGGTCCATACACTTTTTAAAAGTTTGGTTAATACATATTTTTATTGTATTCAATTATTGGAAGTTTGTATAAACTAATAAATGTTATAATTATTAAAACAGTGCGAAGAATATATTTTATTGTTGAGTTAGTTTTTAAGAAAATCAATCTGTAAATTACTTCAGTCTAAAATTTCAATTATATAAAGCGCATAATAGATTGCAATTTAGTTAGTATCTTTTGCACGCTTTGAATTTAATGAAGTAAGCAAGCTTTAAAAAATATATAATATCTCTAACTTGAGATATCAATTCCTCACATATAATGCTACATACATAGCTATAAAAAACACATCCTTTTTAAATATCAAATAATTTGTAATGTGTGTACGCAGTTTTAAGATAATTCTATATGAAATAATGTGAGATCTGGTTATTTAAAAGTATTGCCTGTTTGATTAGGCGTGTTAATGACAGAATGATTGTTGGAAAAGAAAAGAAAAGTAATATTACAAATATACCTTTTGAAAATATATTAAAAACTTGTTTGGTTTATTTATTTAAAATATTAATATTTCGAGTGATTACTTTATGCAATTAAAAGGTTATAAAACATTGTTTTTTTTAAGTGAAATATGTAAATATTGCAAATATTATCAACCGTAAATGTATTTCAACATTTTTAAAATCCTTCTTTAAATCTATTTTAATTTATATTAAAATATTTTACAGAAAAAGAATATATGTAAATTTATTAATATATAACATATTTACTCCAAGATAATAATATAACAAATATGTTATTAATGTATTCTAAAACTTTTCATTATTATTATGATTCACTTTAAATTATTGTTTACGAATTTTGACGTCTTATAGAAGTGAAAAGCAAGTTATAAGGTAATTACAGAAAATAATTTGACACAGTTTTGTCATTTAATAAAATTACTTTTTAAAATAAGAGTAATTTTATTGAAATTGTATATATATAGTTTATTAAATTGTTTTAGCTATATTTATTTATCTATAATTATATATAAAATGAAGGAGGCTTATAGTAATGATGTAAGCATTTTCTTCAAAAATACGAATGTATACATATTTAATTATATAAAATATTTATTTATATCATATTGTTCTTCAATCATGTCTCCTAATATATGTCTATGTTTTGTATCATAACTATCAGTGTGGTATTTTCAATTTCAAGGGTTTCTTCCCACATATTGCATTATCTTTTTTTAAATAGTTTTTTTTAATATTATATTTTATAATATTTTTAAATATACCTTCTGAAAGTTCACAGATGCCGGACATCATCCGCTTGAATCCAGACTTGCATACACATTCGTATTCAGTGTTTTTGACAATGCAGTTGGTGTTAACGACATTCGCGCAGGGGTTTCCATCACACAGGGCTAGTAGGGTCATTAATTAATCAATTAAACATAGAGAAACAATCACCCGGAAAAATCGTTATAGAAGGGAAGTGGGGTAAAAATGACATTTTTAAATTTATTTGAATGATTGATTATTTTTGAAATTTTAACACTGATTACATAAAAGTTTTCAATATTCCCAAAAAACTATTTCAATTGCTCACGTGATTTTACGTCAATATATTGTTATAATTGGTTTAAATTCAACAAAACAATGATATATTTTTACTATACTGTCACGTGACTCTTGTTAAGGTTATTATAATATTCAAGAGTATTCTAGCCTAATAACCTTGTAAACTATTATAAATACAAATTAATTTTTATATATTTTTATTAAATTGTATAATAAAATATTACGATCAAATTTGATATGTATATATGTAAAATATTTAAAACATTTAATGATAAACACAGATTTATAAGAAATATATTTATATATGTAAATTATTTATTTATTTAATACATGCAATTAATACATTTATATTTTGATGTCAATGTTTTGTCATTTATTTTTTAATAAATATTATATATTATATTAATTACAAATAAAATTAACAAAAGATGAATGATCTAAATAAAAAAATAGTACACAATATGAGGGCTAATATAAATTATAAGTTAAATGTAAATAATCATTTATAAATTAATAAAGTTATGTTTGCGTATACGTTACGACATACTATTATATTTTCGCTTCTGTCAATGTATATTTAAAAAATATATAACTTATAGTGATAAAAAGATATAGCTTACAAGGTTTTTTATTGAAGACATTGGGATCAGCAAGGCAGAAGAAAGTGCAGTCCTCTGGTCGTCCGTCGTCCGCACATTTCAATTGACAATATTTGTTTTCAGTTAGTTTCATGTAATATGTTTGTCCAACAAGGCTATTTGTCAAGCAGTTGCTTTTAAATGCAAGATTACCTGACCATTTCAGTTGTATCTTTTGATCATTATTCTTAATATATGTGTTTTGTTGCGGGAAAACAATTTTTCCGGCTGAATCAAGGTGGTAATTCAGTTCTGAACGCTCCGTGCCCGCATATTCATAAAAAGCCTTTTCCAAAGCACAGTCAAGTCCGTTTGCCGACATACTTTTCTTGATATCCACAGACCAAGTACCTCGGTCTCTTTCGGTAAGTCCACTAGAGTCGACCATTATGTCAAAATCACACCCAGGCGAATTTGAGGTGATGGTTAGGTCGAGCTTAAAGGCAGCCCCAGTGAGGGAGTAGATACTGTGGGTTTCCGCATTGCTCTTGGCGAAGACACTATTGAGCACATAGAAGAGAGGCAGAAGGCCGCTGAAGATGTTAGCTTCTGCCTGGTTCAACTTGTTTGAAGTTGACACGGTGATATAGCTGGTGGCTTGATTTGATGACGACAGCATGAATTGGACAGTTTTCTCGACATTGGCGACTAGCCTGATGCGAGCATTTCCGAGCATCTCAATGTAGTACGAAGGGTCTGCAAAAAACATATATATATATGTATAAAATATTATTCAAGTGTAGAAATGTATTGCATAAATTTATCTACCTAAAGCACTTATAATATTAGCATATTTTTTGGTATAATTAATAACTACATTTTGTTTTTTATATGAATTATAAAAGAACAAATCACATTACTTTCTAAATAAATGTAATTTATATTACTAATAAAATCCAAGAAGTTGTAAAAGATTTCTTAACTTTGTATTTACTAACAAAACACATATTTATAGTAGGTCTAATTTAGTTAATTGTTCTCAGAAGATGTTGATAATTTCTAAAAGAATAAGTTATTTCTTAAATCACAAATAACTAATTACTACATGATAATATATATTTAAAAATCGCAATATTAACATACATTTTGATCGATTTATTTTGGCTATATACATAGTATACATTGTATACAACATTATCAGCATAACTATTAGTAATTAAACTATAACATTTTACGAATACCGTCATAATATATAGGCCACTTACCCGCCTTACTGATACAAGTTGAGCCGTTCCCCGAGTACATTGCGTTATTACAGACACAGCATGACTCCCCCTTTAAGGTCTGACAGTTTGCCCCTTGAGCACAGGACCCTGGATCGCATGTTGCGATGGATCCAAACGATGCAACCGGGCTGAGTGGCACTGGCTTTGCCGAACACATTGCCACGTCTCTTTTGTGATTGTTGTGAATTTCCTGCACTTTTTCTCTAACGGCTGATGTGTGAAATAAGCGGAAATTTATTAGTGTCTGGGAGAATGAAAACTGCTTTAATACATTTAAAGTACACTAGTAAACATAAATACGTAAACAGCAATATAAGTAATAATCAAATGTATCATCAAATTTCTTTATTAGCAGTGAGGTATAATTTGTTTGAAATTTCAAAGTTACATTTAAATACAATTTTATGTGATATATAATGTTCTCTTATTTTTAATAATAAATATATGTCACACATCTTTCAGTCATAATTTGGTCAAATAATGATTACTAATAAAACTAATAAAGTCAAATTAATAGTTAATTAGTATCGGTGATTTAAAATTAGTTATATAGTTAAATTAAAAAACGAATTACAGTAACCATACTAATAATATATAATTAAAACATATGTATATATATATATATATATATATTATATATTATATCTATTTCACAATAATTACTATATAAATATATTAAAAACAAAAATGTTAAAACTTAAATACTGTATATCCTATATGGTAATCGCCTTAATACCGAAATCGACCAAATTGAACCAAAAAGTAATTCGGCGGAAATTAAACGCAGAACAACCCATTTCTAAAATTTGATCATATATTTCAAATAAATTTGTTTAAATGATATGCATGCTAACATTGTTTTATGTTTACGATATTTTATCGATTAATTGCGACTTATTTATGCACATTTATTGTTATATATGTGTATTGATTTGAAGACATATACTCTGTTTTATTATGCTCTAACAGATAAAAATGCAACATGCATAGATTGCCACACCTGGAATATTCACAAATCTTACCGGTGTAATATACATAGTCGAATTAACCCTTGTCTAGGAACTAGAACCCGGATTGAATATAGCCTAGGCACTTCATCCTAGTCGGAGAAGCTGGCCTAGGCTGATTTACACCTATCTAGGCTATTTTATCCCTCTCCAAAACCTTATTATTTTACTATTCTTGTGTTAAATGATTGTATACTCTACGTATACTTAAAAGTTTGTTTTGAACAAAATTTTACTCGTATTTTATTTTAGTATTGTTACCCAATTTAAGTACTGTAATAAGTTCAGCAAAAATACTTTAATTTAATTCGATTCAACGTCGAATGAATCATATTATTAACTTTTACAGCTGTTATTGTGACATTTTTGATAATTAATTTTAAATAACATTTTAACACTTACAAATTTTACTCTTTTTTTAAGAGGGTTATATGGGAAAAGGACGGGATTTTCAAGACAAGACCAGTTAATCTGCCAGAGTAATTGGACATATTTGCACATAATTGGACATAATTGAACATACTTGAACTATGCAACAAAACCAAACAGCCAGAGGGGTGGTCAAGTGGACGGTGACACCGGAATCATGATGTGCACAAAATAAAATAAAGCTACATTCAAATGATCGTCTGAAGGTGCTATTTATATTTATTGCTTGATGTTTGGATTTAGCATAGAATGTTATTATTTATATTGAAAATAAACAAAATGATTTATACTTTCGTTTGTACTAAAATGGCAAATAAAACTATGTGAAAAACTTAGGTTATCGAATATAGTATTGCTCACTTATGATAAACTCTTTAAAAAATACAACGGATATATTTAGCAGGCTATAATCATTAGTTACGTAATCTGTTTTTATAAAATTTGAACAAATAATATAATTATAACAGTATTTAGTGGCTACAGATTTGTAGAATTTAATAAAATTCTAAAGTACAGTTTAAATTTTACTCAGTACTCGTACGATAGATAAGTAGTAGAGTTATACACTCTATCTCAATTTTTATCCAAATATTCATTTGTTGATTACGATTTTTCGATAAATTAATATAACATAAATATATTAAAAAAGGAAAATATTTTAAATATTTCTTTAAACAATAACACAATATTCAATATATGGTAATATGTCTACAAGTTTATTTATATGACATAATTAATTGTTTAGAAAGATATAAAACAGATGTAAAAACTTGTGAATATTTCAAATCAATAAGATGCTTCATTTGTTATACTTCTTTACAATAGCAAGAGGTAAACGTTTCTCAAATTTGTTGAATATGTATATGAATGTATATTTGAATAACCAATAAATGTGTTAATGCTTTTTGTTATAGTTGTATATTATACATAATATTGAAATATTGCCACACACATTATAATTGTCTACATATAATGTCTACAATATCTATATATATATATATCTACATATAATTTCTACATTATAATGTTAATTAATTAATAACTCAATAACACTAAAACATATAATTAACCCTTAACATTAAAAATATAGAATAATACGCATAATTCTATATGCTTCAATTTACATTCTTCAATATTTTATCATACTGCTAACGGTTAAACATTTAATATGCTTGCAAAGGATAACTTTACTACACACTAAGGAGTAGTATTGTGTTCATCTAATATTGCGTTATATAATATTATTATATATAATAATAATATATTACGTCGATATAATAAGTACATTTTATTGTTGGAAACTTACATGCAGACGCCTTCGGAGCCTCCATTACAGATGCAAGGCGAAATATCCATTCTCCGTTGAGAAAGGAATTTGTTTGGCTGAAAAAATAGAATGACAACAGTATATAAAATTAGTCAAAACAACAACATCTTATTTAAAGTACTTTACATATACAGTCAAAAATTGTCAAATTATACTTATGCTAAATCAATAGTTATCATTTACAACATTATATATGTATAACATTCCATTAAAATCTGGATAAAATATTATATTATTATACACCGTTAATTGTATATATATATGTGCACGTCAACATGGGAGGGGGGTTTAATTTAGTACATGACAATATGTGTAAGTCTAATACGTATAATATATAATAAATATCTTTCATAACATTTTCATAATAAAAGGCATAAAAAGATTTTTCTGTTATTATATTTAGAAATGCGTGAATGGAATGTGATGATTAAATTTATAGTTAACGATATATATATAGTAAACATGATTTCACCCTAATAAACATTCCTAGACAAGCAGATGTCAGAATCCAGATGTCAAAATATACACCACAAATATGCGATTAAAATATCTACATAAATCATATCGTTCAAAGTAAACAAAAAAATGAAACGATACAGGCTGTACGGAGTAACACATGTTTCCTGCGTGCATGTGTATTTCTTAAAATACGTAATCGTATAGGTACTGCTACAAATGAACAGTTACCCATAATAGGAAAAGCACCCACATAGACTTGTAACAAAAAAGTGTGACCGATGGAAACGTCTCTGTTATATGTCGTGCTTCTGATACAGACTGTCTGTCACTGAGCGCCGGAGACTGTGTATAAGTCTGGTGGTAAAAGAGAAAGCTCTCCCTTCCAGAATAGACATGAACAATGTAACCACCAGGTCCCACATGCGAAGATTATTACCGTATAACCTAGATTAAGACACTGTATATATATATAGTATACCCGGCTTGTTGTGTACAAAAACATAGAATATCTTATATCATGCAGAGATTTATAGATTTAACTGATTGACATTGCAGAGAACCTGGTGTAGCGTGCCAGAATGACCCTATGACACCAAGTTCAGTGATGGTTATACCGTTTCAAGCAGACTAATATCATTCTTAGGTCTCAAGATAAACAAGACATGTCGTATAAAAACACGCTATCACGCTAAAGGCTAGATAGAGAAAAAATAATAAATAACAGTTTGTGTATAACGAACGATGCATAATTGAATTGTTGACTTTATAATATATAATATTATATATAATATGACATGTACATACAATGTAGTTGCGACGAGATTTCCATTCAAAACAAGTATTAATTGTTCCCATGTACAGTTTTCAAATGTAATTAATTTTTTTAATTAACACATTGTGAATAATTATATTTATATATAATTATATATTCTAATAAATTTAAATTATATATTTAAATATATCTAAAGTGAATTTGTCATGGTGCATTCGAAAAGTAAAATAAATACAGACGTAGTTTATTTTCGTTAGCTGACATTTCAATCTCACCTGCGCCAGTCATCAGGTCGAAGACCGCGTCGACTATTAAGAGGCAGGAGGATTGTCGTCATTAGGCCACTAATACCGGTCGATATGCCGGCTTGAGGGGGCATAGTGCCAGCTGGCCCCGAGAGAATGTAGTTAATGTCGGTGTAGTGGAACACTGTGTATGTGTTGTCCACTTTGTCGGTTAGAAATATCAGTTCAAAGGAATTTTTCTGAAACAAAATTAGAGAATAAAGTTCCAAACTTTATAACAGCAACAGTTGAAGAAAAATGAACATTTCTGTTAATTAGGTCATTTGAAGGAATTTCGTTAATTTCCTAATAACTTTTATTCAGAAGATTACTTTACGTGTTTTGAACATGTTTTACACGATCACATTTATCGCGAAAAAAATAATCAGGATTATATAAAATTTGTTTAATTTTCTATATAGAAGTGATTGTTTCTTTACTTTAACAAGAATAGTTTATTATACGCTTGCGTTTTAATATAGAATTTACGATTTAACAAATTTTTATAAAAACTCAGTTATCCCATATCAATAGGGTTTTCATAGTTACAATTCACATATAATAAGTAACCAATCAGATCATAGTGTAGTATTATATTATATTATAATATATCATATTATATTATTAGACTGAACATGTTAAGCTTTTCCATTTAGAAATTCCAAAAATAATTTTTAAATGGATTTCCACCAATGTGAAAATTTATATTCAAAAATAGGCTTTAGGATAAATAAAATGAATATACAATTGATGTCCAAAATATACATAAAGAAAAATATATAAAATACCCAAACTATATTAAAATATATACAATATATTGTGCAAGACAATAAAGTTTTTATCATATAACGTGTATATATTATATAATATGCATAATAGTAAAATCAAGGCTTAGAAAAAGAAAACGTACGCTTAATTGAGATGATGGAATTTTTTAATACATGTTATTTTATGTTATATTAATTAGTAATTAATGATATGGAAATGTAAAACATAAAGTCACTAGTATATTAATAAATAATAATTAAAAGTTTAACTGCTTAAAATGTTATTAAGACTGGATATTTTAACTCCAGAATTGAAGTATTTAGTCTTCTTACATAAATTACGTTGTAAGCTACATAAAAAAGCCAAGGGGGGTGGGGTATTTTTTCACTGCATGAACCTTCACAATGTATACGCGAGGTTAAATATTTTAAAATTTGAAAACAGATGTCGCGTATATGGCACAGTTCGATTCTGTCAATTGTTTTAATGTTACCATAAAATAGTGTAAGGTAAGCGCACTAAAAGTATTAAATGTTAAGGATGTTTGGCATTGCATGGAATTCTTTATTGCATCAATAAATTATAAAACATACATTGTATTGAAAGCAGTACTCCACTAAAACGGAAATATATTGAATGGATACAGCTTACATGTTTTATCAAGACAATGCAATTTTTTGCAACATAGTTTTGTGCTAACCTTTTCAAAATATATTTTTTGTATATTGTTCGCATTCAGTTCAGTAAACTTTATTTCAAAATTCTTCTTATATATAGTATAGTCTAACATAAATGTTGCACGCTTTGATATGAATATTATTATTTATTATTATTATACGTTCAGAGACATTTGTGGATGAGATATAAATAGTTTAATATTCGTATGTTATAAGTTTACAAATGGTATATATATATATATTAATGTTATCAAATGACGTTATAATGCATGTAATGTAATCTTTATTGAGTTGATTAACATAATACTATATTATAAAAGCATACATATATATATGTATATATATACATAACGTTTTTTTATTAAACTTGCGTTACAAATTATGACAAAATATTAAATTTATATGGACATACCTACCTCAGTTACCTCATTTTTCTAGGTATTTAAAATCAACAAATTAATATTCGGTTAACAACCAATTAAATACATCTTACTCAAATAAATATATATTTATATAATAAGCCTAAAAAATACAAATTAATATTAAATATATTAGCTTTTACAAAAAGAATGAGGCAACATGTTCAGTGTTATAAAGTTTGACAAAGTAGAAAATAAGTTGGAAAAATGTTTGAAATAAAAAGGTCTACATGTTTTCATATATAATTGTATTATGCACATGGGATACCTTTTAAGAGGCTGTTAGTAATAATTCTGATATAATTGTTGTTTAACCTATATATGTAAATACATTTGTACTAAAAACATAGATTAAAAACATAAAACATAAAAACACTAAAACACTTATCACAACTACAGTTCTTATTTATGGTATACAATATATTGTATATATAGTAATTTATGAATGGAATAACGACCGCAAGCTGTGAGTCACCCTATTCTATATTAAACGAATTCCAGTAATATAATATTGTATAACATATTGTTCATTTGACGTTATAGCCACTGGTTAAAACCTGACAAGAGAGCAGTCTCCGTTCGTTTGAAGTATTTTCATCAATACTCAATCCTGGGGACCTCACAGACTCTGAAGTAGCCTTATAGCACCACGCACTCGCTGGGTACTACGCAGTGCGCGGCCGTCAGCGGCTTAAGTATACCGTTATTCAAAGTCTAGTTCAAGGTAAAGTTCAAGCAGCAGATTGACCGAGCCGAGCAACTTTGCTTTGACGATCTGCTTTGTAATCGGTTATATTGGTGGTTTGAATTTTACAGGCGATATTTCTATTTACTAAGGTTGAACATGATGCATGGCCGTTGTTTTTTGTCGCAAGAAAAATATGTATGCAAATGTCTATACGCTTAATACACAATGTAGATAACTATTACTTTTTGATAGTTTTAATTTTGTTTGTAAATAATGTTTTATTATACTGAAATATTAATTTATTGCAAGATTATAATGTATACTAATATTATGATTTATCTTCATATAATCTTCATTTTAAGCATGATTTTATTTCATTGATCTGTGTACAATCAGAGTTATTCCTAAACGAATGTCCAAATAATGTATTCCTAATAGATTGTATTTTTCTTTGGTGAACGAAAACATATATGAAGCGATTTGTTGACACTAATGACACACGTTAGAAAATGAACCAATTCTTGTAGTGGTTTAATCGCTATAGTGCATAAAATGCAATTTTGATACAAATCAATGGTAATTTGTACCCCTTCATACTCGGGCCATATCATATTTGATCAATTACTGTAATATATAATGCAACAAAGCATCATTCGCACAGATGTATTTAATATACAACCGATTTTACTTCTTAAACCAATAAAAGAGGTAAAAATCATTTAAAGGTGAATTTTTCATAAATGATATTAAATAAAAGTGTTAAAACTAAAAAATAATAATAATAATTATATAACTCATTTCCATACTTTCTCGTGTAATATACGCTATATACCACGCACATGAGGTGTAATTAATCAATAAAAATATATTATTATTTCTTATGGAACGTAAATTAAAAATATATATTACTTATCATTACCTTTGACTTTTCGCTTTCAGTTTGTAAATTGTCCCAGTTGATTATTACGACTGATTTTGTTACGAAGGGTGATTGAGTTGGTTGGAATGAAGCAGCAATTTGCATGTTGAGGCGTTCAATGTTCTTTTTCTGAAGACAGTTCATCGTTTTAATATCTTTGTAAACGCTGAAAAATTTAATAATCTCATGATTAATGCATTTATTATCAAATCGTGCTTCATCGTATAGTTGAAATAACATTTAAATGTGAAAATATTATATAAGTCATGAGAAACATTAGTTTTACAAAAAACGTTATTCAAGCTGACAATCAGTTTACTTCATCGAATCTACTATATAATATTAGATTCACTAAAATGTGTGTTTATCCAGGTGATAACTATATCATGATGATTGAATTTAAAAATAGACCTCACAATTGCAAGGATTTCAATGGTAGTAGCTGAGAATCCGGGTGGTCCTAGTACCCTGCAGACCTGCTAGTGGGGAGTCCCAATCTATATATTGGACCTATCAAAAAGTACCTATCCAAATGTGACCCCTATACTTTTATTGCGTATATAGGTAGATTTATATTTTAGGTAAATATTATAATAGCATGTAAACAATCTTACCGATATCGTATTCTTGCATCGACATTTTTTGAATTAGACTTTATCAAAAAAGGAGCGACGATAGCAGTCGATAGAGTTTCGAAGCCTTCAAAAATATTACCTACATTCACTGTGGGATAATTGCTGAGTCGCGGGTCCTTAGGATCCTCGAGAGCCACGTAACCGTTTGGGTGAACCTGTATTTAAATAAAACAGGTTTGTTTGTTTGTTTGTTAATAGTGTTTAACATTTAAAATAAATATCTTATTTTCGTTTCGGAGGTTAACTTACGATATTAGTATACACTAATAATCAGCTACTTATTATTTTAAAAATAAAAAGATAATAAATTAACGTCTTTAATAAAATTTGTTATGTTATTCTTTTTAATTTAATTTTGAAACTGTAAAAACAAATAATATTGACCTACTAATGTATAAATATTATAATGAATAACATAACACTTTATTTAACTGATATATTTGTACCAAATATGCTTATTTCCAATATAAATTATTGATTTTTTTATTGATTATTTTAATTATTGATTTATTTTTTATTATTGATTATTTTAATTATTTATTTTTTAATTTTATTTATTATTGATTATTTTAATTATTGATTATTTTTTATTTAAAGTGGTATTCTTTCATTTTTCTCAAAGCAAACAGTACTTTAATGTTGCATGCATTTGTTTGTAAGGTAATCAATATACCAATTTAGAGAATACTAAATTAATGCATACAAACAGTAACAGTTAATTAAATTTCCTGCTTTTCGATAAATGATCAAGAAAAAATGTAGTTTGTTCAATAATTATATTATATATTTATATAAATATTTTAATTACTCAAGTATATCTATGAATATATGTTTGTAACTGCTATTTTATTGTTTGAAATATATCGAACTTTTACATTTAATGTCGTTATAATTATGTGATTCAATATAGCGCGATGATATAACCGTATTTTTACTGAAAATTAAGACACAATATAAATGCATGTTATTCATGAATTATTAATAAACAAATTAGACACGAATAGGTCGGATGAGCCAGTTCATTGTTTTTGTTACCAATTGTCACTTAAATAATTTGATTAACTAATTATTGTAATTAGGGTATGTACCTTTCCAAGTATTCTAGAAATTATTTTTTGTAAAACAAATTTTCAGTTTTCAAAATTCACATCGTACTAAAAGGTACAGATCGATCCACTGAAATAATTTCCCGTGTTTATATCGCAATAAAAGAAATAAAACCACTCTAAACCAGGGCTTCGGAATTATAATTTTGAGTTATAATAATGTTAATAATCTTTTAATTAAAACATATATTATGATTAATTATTCACACGAATTTATAATTAAATGGGAATTTCGTTTATTGTATATAGGATTTGTTAAAAAGTTTATTGCTACAATTATATTCACAACATTTTATTAAGTTACTAAAATCATATATATATTTATTTAACTTCTTATCAACGTAATTATATACCTATATAGTAAGCTCACTATGTATATTAGTGAAATGTGTGAGGTTTCATGTTAGTTACTGTGAGTTAAGTTCTAAGCCAGCAATAAATACTTTCAACGCCTTTGTTGTATAAAATATTAAATTATTAATTAATTAAGGGATTAGTTCATTAGACAAACGTCTGTGCTTCAAAGATGTACATAAAATGCCTAAAACTCCATTTGTAATATGTGTAAAATATTAAACATCTATATTTTTATATTTATACCGGATGTATTCCACTATATTAAAAGTATGTAATGTAAGGATGTCAACAATATTTGGAATACATATACCTAAACAATTTAAATGTCATTATTTTAACCATATTAAAAAGAAACGGTGGGTATTGCTCCCCCCCTTGTATGTGTTCTATGACGTGATATGAGGTGCTCCAATTAAAATATATGTTAATATGGATTAACAACATATATTAAATATAAAACCATTCGCTTACTTTTCCTGCAATCATTTCAACACTTTATTAGAACCCTTAATATATTGTCTATATTTGGCGTTTAATTCAATATAATTAAATTATTGATGTTTAGAATGCATATACAAATCTTTTTTCTCACGATATTATATATATATATATATTAACATACCCCTTACTGCAGAATGAGACATGTATGACATATTATTATGGTATGGGTCATAGGATATGATAATTTTTATATATTTTTTGAATATATTGAAGTAGCACTTTGAAGTAAGAATTTATAACATCGTAAACACTTTTTAATATATTAATTGTGTAATTAATATTTGATATATTAAATAACGATGCAATTATAATTTCCATATAAAATGTGATTTCCTATAATATGTTATGTATAGTAATATTGTGCATCTGCACACAAGTGTGCACGGGTGGTCGCAAGGTTAGATGCCTATATACCTACACAATAAATGAATCAGCACCACAACGATCAGATTAATCTACAGATATCTATTCTAAAAGTTGAACAGGTTTTCTCTTAACAGATGCATCATTTTATATTACAACGTATACATTAGTATCTACCTACTGCACCACTTGTAAATGAATTTAGGTATATGTTATGCTGCAGCCTCCTGAGACAACTCCTACAGCTGCTCCACTTCTATACTGAAGCAGCATCAAAATACACCATTTTCCGGTCTTGTCGAACACATTTTCCACATTATATATACGGTAGCTTTAAATACGTTATCAGTTTAGGTATTGTTGAAAACAATAGGTTCACTTTAACATAATTTTATGTAAACGAAATGCGTACAGTTTGTTTTTCAGTTAAATATATATATGTTTAATAGTATATGTTAAAATTCGAAATGTATAAATACATGCATTTTGGAATCATTAGCGAATGCCAAAAAATTCAAAAAATCTTTTCAACTTTGAAACAACTGTCCGTTAGACTTTGGCAATTACTGTTGAATAAATATTCTTTATTTGGGTTGGTATATATATCATGCCTATTTACTGCTTCTTGAACGAGTCGCGTAATAAAAATAACTATTTTATGGATTGGATTTTCTAAAAAGAGAACCGCTAATTGATGTCAAAAATAAAGCATCTGTTTTGCACTAACAAAATAATGAGGTTAGACAAATCCCAGTACTTCCTCGTACGTTAACTAAACACAATATTTTAGTTAACAGCATGTTACTTCTAACGAATATTGACTTATTTAATTTTTAGTTGATTTCTTGTAATCATTATAAAGTGTATAAATCACTTTCATTTACATATTTAATTCATAAAATTTATCAAACAATTTTATCAATTTTTGAAAAGCAATTTAAAAAAACGTGTGCAGCTTGAGATGACTTTAATGACATATAGTATAATGTTGCAAATTAAATTGGGAATAACTATTATAAAAAAGTTCTATATCATATTCGTTTCACGTCTTAACTTAATATTAACGTCTTATTACTTAACATTTTAGCATTATCATTTAAGAATATTTAAAACTGTATTAGTCACATAGTAATTTAAACATATATTAATTAGCTTTATTCCCAAAACATTTTTTCTTTTCTATGGTACAAATACAGAAATAATTATTTTGACATTAAAAACGTTTTAAACATTTCTATCATTAATAATGTTCATAATCTATTTTTTACAAAAACATATACATGTCAAATAACAAGTTTTAACATTTTGTAATGGATCTTTAAAATTCCTATATTTTTGTGCCTATTCCTATATAAGTTAAAGTAGTTATCAACATATGAATCAATATATGTAAGCCATGTGTTTGTAACTCGAATTTGAATTACTGGATGACATATAGTATGGCAAATAAAGTAATATTTTGCTAAAACAAATTGATGAAATATATCAATAAACATATAACAGAATTTGATTATATTAAAGAATATGAAGACGATTGAAAAATCAGTTATATTATAATTTATTGCAAAATGTTAATATTTTACTAGTTAAATATGTATCTATTATTTGTATGATCATTGTATTACAAATAAATCAGTTCTAATTAATGAATATCTTTTAGTTGTTTTGTTTAACATTAAACATTAAACAATGATAAATATTTGATGTATTATTTTAACATTACTTAACAAAATTGAATAAAACCAATTTTTAATAGAACATTTATATCCAAAGCTGTTCATATTATTTAAAAACTTGATGCGGCCACTAAGTAAAACGGTCAGCCATTCGACTTATCAACTTAAGTTCGCTTATACATATGTTATAATCAACCTCGATGCAGCAAAATAATTGAAAAGCCTCCAAAAATTATTCAACTGGATAATATTGTTATCGATATATATACCTTTCAATAATTGGAACACCATCTGGCCACAATTTTATGATTTGTTTTCAACTCATAGTGTATGGTATCTCCATCCGTGGTGTCTCCATCCATAATATTTCTAATATAATAATCTTTTTTTTCCGACTCTGGTACTTATTTAAAATATTAAACATAAATTAATCGCAAACGTGTATTTGAAGTCGTTGAAAATTTGGGTAGATATCTCAATATCTCATAATGAAAGTATTTTGATAAATTGCAAACAATTTGCAGAAATACAACAAGTGTTCTTAAAAATAATAACAAAGAAATATTAACATTTTAAAAATATTTTATGGATAATAATGTTGTAGGTATAACAATAAAATCTACTATTAAAAAAATGATAAACATTATTCCTTCTTTTGTGATACATTTGTATGATTTTTAAACAATCAATTTTTACTTTTATTTTTTAATTTTATAATAATATTTTGTGATATAATGATAAACAACATTTTGAATCACTAATTCCTATTATTTAATTATCAGTTAGGTGAAATGTTTATGGAAACATATTTTTAATAGAAAAGCTCACCCAAATTGTCGATATCGTACGATCTAACAAAAATAGGGGTTGAGGTAGATTTATTTTTGTATATTCCATTAATGTAGCTGACACATTGCCTTGAATTGTGGGAGCAGAATTCAAAGAAGAACTAAAGATGAATTCTTCGTTTACACATAACAATTCAGGAAATAAACTGCACGCTGCCATTAGCAGAAATAATCGACAAAACGACGTCTCCATCGTGGTCTTTGAGAAGTGAACAAAATCCTGAAATATCACCAACCTGTCGGGTCTGTAAATTAATATTGTAGCAGTTGGCAGTTGGCAGTGGAATACAATATTTATTTCGGCTCGGTTACACAGTATTTTTGTTTTAACTCACTGCGCTGCTCTGATTGGTTATGTAGAAAAGATATTCATTTTACATCACTGGATAAAGATTTTAGAAATGAAGTCATGTATCGCTTGCTATACATACATGTTGTGAAATCGTCTTAATAAAAATGTCTTAACAAGTGTAGAAGGGAGAACCCATTGAACTTTAACCAGTTTCCAGTTCAATGGGAGAACTGCTAACGTACGTTGTGGAAATTTGTATCACACATGTTCAAATCAATTTGAATATACGCCTACAGGATGTTCTTGCAAAAGTATATTATGGGGAAACTAGTTATAAATCAATGACAACATTTGATATGTTCGGTCTATGTTATATCAGTCCAGGTTGTACTTGTTTCTTGTTTTTACGTCTTGAATAATAGTTTTGACTCATTAATTTATGCATTATTTTAGATTTATCGCTTCATTTTTGCGATATATTTTCTACTATTTTACAAAAAAATAGCATTTGTTGATAAAACAAAAATATTTAATATCTGAAACTGTTTAAGAAATAGAATTTTATATGTTTTTATACTTTTAGAAAACATGTATATGTCTATTTGATGTTGCCCTTTGTTAGACATTTCAAGATGTCTGCAATAATATTTCACATATGAGAAAAAATATGTTACATTTATTTTTATACTGCACGAACACATGGGTAAAATTTTATTATTAAAAATTCCTTACGCTTCATATGTGTTAACTCTCATTGCACTGGGCTGTTTCACACCTTTCGACGACTATTAGCAGGATTAATGGACCTCCTATTATATTTTTGTAAATTTATATATATTTTTTGAACAATTTAAATCTGTATTTGCAAATAATTTTCAAGAAAGTAAATATAAATTACCATAAACGTATCGTATAGAAGAATACCAACCAGTTGTCTTGAATAAGGAGCAAATTCTTGGGTTATGCAGATTTGATTGCCCAATTCAATAATCAAAAGCTCGCCAAATATGCAGACGACTGTAAACAAACTACAAAGTAGAGTGTCGATTTATAGACATAATGGAAGGAGAACTGGAGAACAGGTGCAGACAGAAAAGAAGACATAAATAGGTTTAATCTGCTACTTAGGTGGATGTGGCCTAATAAAATGATGTGCAATGGTATATTTCATCATTTAATTATAAGTATATCACTCTCGTGAAATATATACAATTTTGAAAATATCATTTGTTGATTCGAAATAATTGCAACATGTAATTGGGATACAATAAAAAAAGACCTTCAAAAAAATAAAGTATTATAGAAATATTTGGTACAGTTTAAAAAATGGTTTTAATTGTGAAATTGTAGATATATATATGAGAAAAAACGTATGTATATAAATGCTCACATTTTTAACGCATCCTATATTTTTCTTTGTCTTTAACAAACAGTTTGAACTTTTAATTTAATATGTATATTATGAATAATATTTATATTTAAATATTTCATTACCCTAATATCTAAAGAATTACTGAAAAACAACAATTTATATATATATATATGTGTGTATGTATGTATAAAACTATATTGTTATAATTTTTACAAAATATATATGTGAAACTTTATTAAGTTTCTAAAATGCTAATAACCTTATTAAAAACCCATTTTTATCTTTAAAAATATTTTAAATAATTTCTATGCAAAATAAGCAGTGTATAATTTGAAACTTATAACAATTATACTTATCTAGGGAGAATTAACGTGATAAATTCTGATTGTGTAAACATCATTTTTCATTAAATTCTTGTATTGGTAATATTCGAAGGACCTAATATTTTAGTTCATACTAAAATATATATTAACATGTTAATCCTTTTCAACGAACGAAATATGTGCTTGTCACAACATATTATTCTTATCAGTGATAAAGGTGAAACACCTATAATGACCACAAAGCTGGACACATAAATTCGTTTTTACTCTTCAAACGTACTCAAAGTGCAATTAATTCAGTGCAATTCAATCTGCGGTTCGGTAATATATAACAGGTCTGTATAGTCAAAAATCTTAATAAAACGTAGGAGGCCTATATATGAACTATAACGGCAATTAGCACAGGTATTTTATGTAACTGAATAAACTAATCAAGAAGCATGGGGCATAGCTAATAAATAATATTGCATATACATTTCTTGTAACAGATCATTATATTTGGGTTTAAATTATAAGTGTATACAATACATATAGCTATAAATGAATTTATATAGCTGGCCGGGATATATTTAAAAAATTATGTATCGTAAAACTAAAAATAAAAAGCATTAATTTCTCAGATTATAATTGGTTAAAATTATGTGTTAAAATATTTAACTTAAAAATAAATTATATAATTAAATGCTAGTGCCCACATAAATAAGGTATTGCTTTCATTGTTTTTTTCTTTATTTTAAACGTATATAGAAATATTTACATTGACATACAATAAATTAAATTAAATACAGTATATTAATATGATAGATGTAAATTTTGGTATTTTGATGAAAAACAACAACAAAAAATCGTTTTAATATATTTTAAAAATTTACAAAAATATTAGGCCTACAATCTTTAATTATTAATATTTTATACATCAAAACGTTAGATACAAATGTATGTCGTTTTGAGAGGGTATGTCAAAATCATTATTCATTTAGTATCATGTAACATAGTATAACTTGAATTGTGTTAATTATTCTTCCCATTTTCAATATGACAGGACAGTCATAGCATCAATACCTATAGTGCTAGCGAAATAAAGCTTTGCACTGATTCTATGTTTTTTCTTTAAACATTTTTTTGAGTCAATTAAAAAATACTTATGGTACTTTTGTTTATTGATTAAATTTAAAAACACACATAAATTATACAATATACAAACATCAAAGCAAAGGTTAAATTATAGCAATTCATGTTTGAGGAATATTTGGATAGAAAAGCAAACTGAATAAGTTAAAACTTTTTTTTTATAAATGTTGGTAATAGTTGTTCTATTATAAATAGTTAACTATTACTGTTATTGAAGATAAAACCGAGTTTGAACTACATATTCACTTGGATTTTTAAAACATTTATTTAACTCGTTTTTATATTATAATTAAATTCATGATTATATACACTCATAACGCACATAAACTGAGTGCATTATATTCAATCAATATTAACTAGCGAATGATCTTTTCACCAATAGCTAATAATTGTGCATATATATGCATTCATTTCCAATCAGCCAAAAAGGCAGTCCTCTCACATGTTTTACAGAATAAATGGAAAATTTCATATGGAAATCACATTGTACATTTTCATTTGCGTAGCGGTTTCCTAATGAAAAATAAATATGGACATAATATATCGATGTGTCGATAGTCCAGAAATGTAAATTATTGTTGCCATTCGTTGCCAGTAGAACGATGATGGCAATCTACCCTTTGAAGTTGGGTTTAGTCGATACACCTTGTAGAGGTTTGGAATGGCTCTACCCCTGCCTGCCGCACTGCATCTTAGTTGGTTGGATAGAAAAATCGTGTCAGTTATTACCTGCTATCGGCGAGGATCACATGTCGTTGTTAATACTATAATCTGCACAATCTAACAGCATGTTTATCTCGGTGAGACTTAGATAAATAGAGCTACATAAATTTCCTGTATAATATTATATGTATCAGGTTGAACAGATGCTATAAAAGCAACTCTTTAATTGTTGAACTCTACCGCACATTCCTTCGGACCTATTCCAGCATATAGCTAATAGATTTGTCTTTCGAAAAATAAATGGAAGTTAAAAGTTAGAAAAAAGTGTTATTAGGTTATAAATGTTGCATACTTAAACACAACAAATAAGATACACTGTAATATTCGTATGACAACAGTAGTATGTCCTTAATATTGTATTTCAACAAGTGGAAAAAGTTATACTAAGTGATTTTTTTGTGTATACAAACTTTGGTCGAGAAAATAAATGTTAGCTATAACTTAATAAATCAGGAAACATAGGAAATAAGCATAACATATGGATATAAGGATATATAAGCCTATATATGAATAGATGTATATAAACATAACACAAACATAACATAATTCTATTGAACCTTATTGTGTAGTGCACATAATGCGAAAAATCTTTATATAGAAATGTTGAATTGCACATATTATGTTAATCATAATATCGGTGGAAATGTAACCCCACCTGTTCGAAACACAAAAATACATATATAAACTAACATCAATTTTTAACAGAAAAAAGACAAACATTATTATTTCGTGATATAGTAATATAATTGTGGTCACTAATAAAACCTTTTATTTAATCTATTTAGTTATTTGTTTGAAGATATTGATAACACCTAATAGTGATTAACGTGGCTTAGCAGCAATAACAGAAGTCATCATCGTTTTTTCTGAACTATCAAATATATTCTGAACTAAAAAATATATTTTGATCGTTCGAATCAAAATAAACTGGTAAAAACAAATAAAAATCCAATTTCAAATGCTTTTTCAAATGCTCAATTAGCCTTTAATTCGGAATATATTTTAAAATTAAAAATGCAATTTTTCTTCGTGTTATATTTCAAATGTCGTGTATTTCTCTCACATCTACTGTATATAAAACGTTAATTATTGTATTTTTAATGTGTGAAAGGTTATTCATATTTTAAATAGATGTTTCAGTTAGGTTAGCCTTTTAACCTTTCAAGATGTTTTTGAGATTTATTTTTTCAGATTTTATATTTATGTTTTAAGCTAATTTTGCTTTATTTTAAAAACGTCGTATGATGCACGAAAACTCCAGGTTTAAATCAATTATTACTAATATTTATTGACTGTTTCAATATATAGCTGAACATTTTATTCTTTCAACTAATTATGTTAATCAGAAAATTATGCTATAGTTAAAATATGTCATAATTGAAGGAGAACCACCTGTGACTGAGGAATGGGCGGAAGGGTGCCATCACATTACGAAGCTATCCATCGTTGGTAACCTGGTTGACAAGCCCAAACTAACTTCTGATGTCGGTGATTGATTTAGGTTCTGAGAAGTTACGAATTGCATTAAAGTACCTTGGCAAGGGGTCGATGCAATCAGCAGAGATGTATAGTCTATCTGGCGTTGGGAAAATTGGAATTGTCTGAATTGAAGACCATACCAGCCGTTTCAAGGAAGGTATGTGCGCCACCAATGCTCAACGAGGTCAGTGTCGTAGTGAATGTTGTCATCGACGATGCGCTCCTAACGTGCGAAGTTGGTAAGGATTGCGTAGAAGCGACGGTTGTAACCATCATCGGACGTGAGGAAACACTGCAGGCACGAGCTTAGCGCAACAGCCTCCAGGGGGTGATGAAATTGGTGAAGTGGTGGTCCTATGGGCGCAAGGGAACGCTGTGGTAGCCGTTCTACTCATCCGTGACTGTCTTCCAAGTCTACCTGGGAATTCGGCTTGGAGAAGTTTGTCTCCCGGTGGCAGTGGCGATTGGCGATTTAAGGGCGTGAGGTCCAATGTGCGGCGAGGAGTTCTATCATGTTTACGCGTGATGAACATACGATGGCAACAGGTGACGGCCTCACCATAGGGCGCGCTCGATCACGCCCAGCGCCTCGTCTCGTAGAAGGTCCTCGTACACCTGCTGGTGCCAATAGGCAACGACTGGGACTGCAGTATGGTAGGCGCGGGGTGGTGCCACCGGGTCCAGATGAATCTCAACGGGAGGTCCCATCATGTAGGGTAGAGGCCATGTTTTTATATAATTGTTGTGTTTAGGCGTGACTGCAAATGGAAGCTCTGTTGGCTGTGGCAAATCCGACTCGCACTGAAGGCAATCGCAGGTGATGCCATTACTCTTTGGGTTAGTGCAGCCCGCGTCCAGTGCACGTATAAGGTTGACTAAAGGAATGAGGCCCATGGATCCAACTGGCGTGGACGAGTCGGGAATCAGAGATCCAGGTGCCTGAGGGAAGTCATGCGCTGACCCGGCAGCAGGAAAGTCGCAGCTGATAATACCCAAGTCTAGCATGGCCACCCACGAAGCTACTGCCAAGGGGGTATTCTGCTAATACGGACAAGGAAGCCTTCCCATCCCGAACACTCGCAGCCGCAGACCTTTCCTTCCTCCTCATGATAATAAGGACATGTAGGAAACACTCCGCGTACATGCGAGCTTAGTATGTTTCCAGCACATGACAATGCCCTCTCTGTAGCTGCACAATCATCGTCTCAGTGCGCCGGAGTAAGCCCGCCGGTCGTAGCGTCACGGTGAACACGAGGCGTGTACGCTTATGGGAATACCTGGGGTCAATGACTTCCCTTCTAATAAGGGAACTGGCCGCTCTGAAAGACACTGGGACAGGGTGTGCGACCCATAATCGTTCCGCGGACCGATAGCAGCCTCCCAGGTCTCCCTCTCCGCAGCTTCATTGCCATGAATACCACAGTGACTAGGGATCCACTAGAAGATCACATTGCTATTACAGTTATCATAATGCTGACGAAAGTGATATCCTTGGCCGAGGTGGCCTCTTGTTTCGCCAGCGTAAAATGTGCAGTCAAAGAGAGGGCAATAGATGACTGGCATTATTGTATAGGTAGGTATAACAAATACTTGGAAGATTAAAACATGAAGTAGAACGATCTGTTTTTCAGCAATAGTTTATTTTCCCAAAAATGTTTTGATTTGAAGGATACAAAGAAAATAATCATTGATAAACAAACATAATGGAATACGCTAAGAGTAAAGTAAAATCATCTCACTCCCATATTATATATTATATATGTTTTTGTTTTACAATATTTAATAATTACAATAAAAGTTGTCTATTTTTATTAATTACCTTGTCAGTGACCTTTTAATCAGTAATATATTGTCAATTATTATTATATTTAAAATATCTTATTAAGCACATGTTTGGATTGTAAACATATTTTATAAATAATATTTGTGGTTTTATGAAAACGCATTCCTTTTGTTTGACCTTTCTGGAGTTTAGTCATGAATTTATGGTTTTTCCCTTAAACCATCCTCATATTATTATAAAAAAATTGTTTCTTATTTGACAGTCACTTTAATAATTTCTGGTTCTTTTTTTTATTTCTATTTTTATTTGATTTGTGGTGATGTTGAATTTAAGCATTTACTAACATAATATATAGCACATGTTAAACACATTATTAAAAGAAAACATTATTTCATCTAGATAATACATTTTGTTTTTCTATGCATTCGAAGTAAAATAATGCACGGAATTTTTCTTTTCTTTTTTTCTTTGTTATCAAATAGATAGTAATAATATTAAACATAGCAAATATATATGTTATAGAATATGTTATAATATATATATATATATATATATATATATATATATATATATTGATATAAAATTTTCGTATATTTGTAGAATAATTTGATTAAATTGT
>JAUZND010071991.1:0-16936 GCA_034780555.1 Coelogynopora nodosa
ATTTAAAAATAAAATTTTCAGTTGCACCATAGCTTCCCATTCCTGGTGCTTGTTATACAAATATACGCTTATTATTATTATTATTATTATTTATAAACATAAACGTTCAAAATATTTAATATTTAATTCACATTGGCATAATTAATTCAATTGGCAACTACATTAAAACATATTTTAACATGTTAAACAATATACTATATTTTAACTTACTATTTACATCAAACATAAATATTAACATATAACATTTTAACATTTTAACATAACCTTAAATTAAAAAAATATTCGAACTGATTTAAGGGCTTATATTTTTACATAAATAAGCTTTGAACTTTACTGCAAGCTATCTACTCTAAATATTTAATGTACTATTTAATGTAGCATTTTTGTGCATGGTTTTGTAAGCGGGAGGTACCCAGTTTAAATCTCACACCTGATTCATCTCCCCGACACCGCTTATAGCAGCAATGTGGTACCGTGTTTCGGAAAATGGTTGCGCGATTTGAAACTACGGATTTTTTAAGCATATCTGGACTATTTTAAAGGGACTATTCATCCAGTTCCTTTAATTTCTTGGAATATTTATTCTATTATATTAAATAATTATTTAAACTCAATTTACTATTAACTACATTGTATCTAAAAACCATTTACGAAGGGGAAGGGCAATACCTTATTTTTCATCCACCAACCCCCTAAACTACCCTTGAACTACTCTTGAACTACCATTGACTACCTTTGAACTACCCTTGAACTACATTTGAATTACCCTTGAACTACCCTTGAACTAACCTTGAACTACCCTTGAACTACCCTTGACCTACCCTTCACTACCCTTGAACAAGACAAAATAAAGTTTCACGTTGTCCTCTCACTTCGAACTTGATAACACATCTCCTTAAAGTCCGATTGAATCCACTCTTCGTCGTTTTTTATTGGTCCCTGTGTGTAGAACCAAGGCGTGAATAGGTCATGGAAGTATATATTCAGTATGACGAAGTCGTGATCTTGCCGCTTAATTTTGAGGATATTCGCCGTGTTCCAAGGACCATAGCGGGCCTCAAGAGCCACCATAAAATGCTTGGCAAATCGTTTGCTGTGGAAGGTCACCCCATATCTGTTGCCCTCATGACTGACCGTATACCATCCTGTTCAATCAAAGAATAAGATGAAAATAAAATTAAAAATAAAAATAAACATTTATTTCCATACTAAGAGCGGATTTAAATTTTAAACACTTTAACTTTTAGGCGCGAAAGGAATACGTTCAGCATTTTAGTGTCGATGATAATGCCAAACATCTACAACGGCTTAATAAGAAATTATAAGTATTATTATGTATAGCTGTAGTTTAATTGTTGATGTTTTGAAGTAGAGTATAATGAATATATATGAATCGACGAAAATGACATTTTCCCATTTTGTTATCTACTGGAAGCTATTGATTTTATTGTCAGCAAATAAATCGTTCAAGGAGAATGAAACATAAATGAATGTGTCTTCAATTCTTTCCTTCAAAACATCAACAACATCTACAACCCCTTATTCCTCCTGTTTTTTGTTAAACAGTCATATAAGTTTGGCATTGTTATCGAGGCTAAAAGCGATATGGTGTCGAGTTTGAAGATGTTGTACTGTAGGCCTACTGTATGTATTAAATTTAATACATTCTTATCGTGTATGTATTATATTTAATATAGCGTGATGAAACGAAAACCTAACTTCAGTAATGAATGTAACCTTTCATATAATATATCATTTCAAAACAAATTTAGATACTTAATACATTGCATCCTAATTAGTTACGATCCTGAACAAGTTCGTCATCATTTTTGCTTAATGAATTACAAAAGATTAATATAGTGCAATACGAAACATGAATTTTGTTACATACAAGAAAATAACTCTGATTACCTTTAGTGAAAATACCTTTTATAAAGATATAATTTAGCTTAACTTTACATGTTGATTTATTATATGGAGTTCTAAGAATCCATAAACTGAGTTGCGGAATAAAATGTCTTTTTGTAATGCTATTATTACTATTATTTAACTAAATAGATTTCATTAATTCAATGAAATATTTATGCTATTTGACATACATGCATTAAATCAAAATATGTAGAAATATGCATATGGTTATGTAAATATAAATATAATTATGTAGATACGATTAAATTTATTATCTATATTTTTATTTCTATTAATATTAGTAATATAAATTATTATTCACTATTATATTATATTATATTATTCATTATAAACTAAATTATTTTTCATCAATATGTTAGTGCAAATTTAGAATAAAAAATATATTAATGAAAAAATAATTCCTTTGAGTAAACATATTACGTAAACATTACATGTTATATCTATTTAATCTATTGCTCAAATTTAATTTGAACCAATAAAATATTTCTATTATACTATATCACATTAGTTAAGTGTTTACTTTAGTAGATTTTTTTATTTTGTGAGTGATCAATAATGACCAGTATTAACCAGTAGTGACCAGTAGTCACCAGTAGTCACCAGTAGTGACCAGTAATTACCAGCAGTGACCAGTAGTTACCAATAGTTACCACTAATGACCAGTAGTTAATATAACTGTTTATACGTGTATATATAAACTCACGTATGAACAATACATTTTGGCCTTTTAATAATTTTCAAATTTAAAAGTTTTGACAAAAAAGAGTCGAGAAAAAAATTCATTTATATTTCAGCTTTATCGACTTGTTTTCCATATTTTCTAACTATTATTTTTTTACTTGACAGATTATTAACGGACACGCTATATTTATTTAATTCATAAAATAAAAATTATGAAGATTTTTAATGTAAAATTTTTGTCATCTTACTTCACGTGTTTCTATTAAAAAAAATTGTATGACATATTTATTAGTTTTCAAAGTATTACCTTGTAATTGAAACTTTACTTTTTTTGTGCAACTATTTATCTTTTATTTCCATATTTAATAAATATTTAAATCGGTTTCATATATTCTCTAAAATACATTTTGATATTATTAGATTAGATTAATTAGTAAGGTTTGATGCTTCATTAATTATATGATGCTTATAACAAAAATAAATTCTTAAATCGATTAGAAATTGATGTTCATAAAAATTAAGGCAATATTATTCTAGTACTCAAATGATTATAAACTAACTGTAGCTTACAATAATGTGTATTACAAATATTTGTTGTATGTCTATACAATAAATATCCATAGCACTATACATTTAAACATTTAGAGATATATTTTGTATAATAATGGATTATAAACTAAGTTTTTATTTACTTAATAAATGCACTCAAAATTTCTTTTATTATAAAATAATATTTAGATTTATAGATATAGTAAGTTGGATTGAATAATATTGATTAATTTATTCCAATTTTATTTTATTAATCGCTAGAGGCTGCACGTTTAGGTTTCACAAAAAACAATGACAAAACAAATTAAGAACAAGAAAAATAGAGTGGTTACTATAGAAACGCTGGATCAAAACTCTATTATATTTTTCTTCAGCAACCTAATTGCACCATTTTGGCATCAGAATATTGTAAACAATCACCAAAGAGACAGACAGACATTGGTTAAAGTCAACAAATTATGCAATAAACAACGGCGAACGAGATAACATTAAAACTCTACCAATTTTCTTTCAAACTGAAAATGCAAAGTTTTCAATAATAAAAATATTACAATCAAGTTTGAACAATACTAAACAAACATTTTTTATAATTTTAATTGTTATACCTACTGATGGTATAATAGTAAATAAGAGTTTTAGTTAAAATTAAAATTATATTTTCAATATTATTAATTCTCTGGTTAAATTTATTTCCGTCAAAATTTTTAATTGTATCGAATAAATCGATATTTCAAATCAATGTGTCAAAATATAATTACAAATTAAATACATATTTATCTATTATTTTTTAAACATAATAATATTTGTAATATTATAATAATTTATTAAATTTATTTAATATTCTTAATTTTTTAATGTACTACGGCTAAGCTAAATTTTTCATTATAGAAAATATAGCTTATGAAATGAAGCTATACTTGTACTATATTCATGATATATGCATTTGTTACGTAATCTTCCTAGAATGTATACATTTTAAAATTTAAAGTAGAAGTTTACTTATACTACAAAACGACCTACAAATAGATTTTAGCAAATAACCGTATTTCAGTAAAATTACTCAATTTTATTGTGGTTAAAACTACTTCAAACTATTTCGAATAAATTGTAATTAATTATTTATTTTAAAAATCGTACGAAATATTTATATATTTAAAAAAATGAATATACTACTTATTTAATAATAACATTTGTTAATAAAAATTAAAACTAAAATGGCGTGATGATGTTAACATAGAAGGGAATTTTATGTCATAATTATATCATAATATCTTTATGTTAATAAAAGTAAAATCGAAACATTCTATTTTGTGACTTCTCTTTCAACTAGAAAGACATCGTTGTTTGCATTTTAATTTCCGATGAATAATACATTCTTAATACATTCAAACAAAATATTTAATTAAATATGAGACATAAAAATATTTATATATTTGATTGAGGTATATAAGGAGACATTTTTTAATATAAAGGTTATAACGAAAATTGTATTAATTTTTTTTTTGGAAATACATTATATATATTATCCAAGCTTTTTAGGATAAATATGAAAAGAACCTACAAAACCATAGAAATTAGACTAGTAAGGATAAAATAAATAAAATTAGTAAATAGTATATATTATATCAACAAACAAAATTTTGTCACGTTATTAATATACTACTCTATATTTTTCAATTCACTTCGCGTCCTTGTATTTTTCCAACTTTGATTTTTTTTAAATTATATTCAGACAAGTATATCGGATTACTTTTGAATAAAAATATAATTTTCTTAATTTTGAGAAGTACATCTTTCAAGAGGATGTCGTCAATGCCTTCCCATGAATAATTTATTATAATCGAAGCTAGGAGAAACATTCACGAGCTGGAAGTGGGTTATTTAAATAATAGGTGATTTCTATAACACTTTTATAACAAGTGTGTATGCATATATGTTTAATTTCTTGTTTAAATTTGAAATAAAACAAACCGATTCCCCAGTGCAATTATATAATTAAAATGTTATTTAATCTGCTTGCTATATTTTGACCTTGCTAAATAAAGGACATTATTTTATTAGACAGGAATCAAATTAGTTTGAGGCGAACAACAGTAAATCTTCATTATTGTACTTTTAAAATGTTGCAAATATTTTTCAAATTAAAAACACGCATGTGATTTTATTCAGCTGATCATGCGGTATAAATTAATATAAAATCTGTAGAGAGAAATGCATACTAAATAATAAAAATATTTTAAAAACGAAATACGCTTTATTCTCAGATAATTAATGTAATTAAAAGAAGAGTAACTTAGAATGTATAGATATGCATTGTGTTCAGAAAGTAAGTATGTACCAACTATATTTAAATAATAAAAAACTGTTTGTCTCGATGTTATGTTTTTATACAATGATGTACCTATACAGTCAAGTATTTCATTTATGTACAACATACCAATACATGAAGCTTTTCGTGGTAAAAAAGTAACTGCAAATGCTTGAAGTGATGACCATGAGCATCGGTGCCAAGGTCCACTCGCTTCTTCTTGTTTTGAAACACACGAATCAACTCTTCCTGTCCGATATTTGCAATGAATTTGTGTATATGTTAGCCTATGGTGTCCTCATCAAAGTTCTAAGATCTGTTTGTGAAAACTGTTTATTTTGCTATATACTCTCCATAACTAACTATCCGGAGGAATCGATTTCGAGGACCTGAGTGAACAAACTTATTTGGATATGAGTTTATCTCTTCAAAGTGCTGAGTTAATACTGGCAACGTTTTATTGGATGAGTAGTTAAAGCTCCATTTTTCTGTTTGATGAAAGTGAAGAAAAAAAATTGTTTGCAGACCGGTTTCGGTATTTATCAAAAAGTAAATTCCCTTTTTAAGGTGTGAATAAATAAGGAATAACTATAACAGATTTCATAAATAAATATAATAAATTCATAGCCACATTTTAATCGATTTAATAAATAATCATAATAAGCTTAAATATATAATAATCTTCATATTCACACTTGAAATATATATATTTTTTTAAATCAGAATCGGTCAGCAAAATTTATTTTACCTTCATCAAACAATTCAGTGTTTTTGCATCCTTTCGATCATAATTTTTCACAATTTAATTCGTCGTAGTTTTTTTTACTAAAAATAGGCTTTTTGGATGTCTTAATAAGCAAAATGATTAAGGAAAGGGTAAATAATCTAATCACAATAAGGATTAGCGATAACAGTTTCACTGAAGAATATAGGACCAAACAATTCGTCTAATCGAGAACGCACACCAGATCTGTATTTTTAAGGAATGCGAGGATTTCGTTAAACCGTGTGAATTTCCGTTTGACCAAATTTGTAAATGTTGGCAACTTATATAGCCTGAGAGATGAAACCAAGTTTTGGCATTGAAATATACTCTGTCAAGAACACTATTAGAATAGAAGGTTCGGTTCATCCAGCGGCGGTATTGCAAACAGTTTCCAAAGTATTATCGCTATATATTGTATAGCTGAATGCTGACAAGAGATATTGTAGGAATACATATTCGATGATTTTCAGCGAGCGACATGGGAATTTCCCCAGCGGGACACAAACTTCCTGTGATAGGTGACTTAATCGGACTTTGTGACATAGCTTGCAGTGCCTCATGAGCAAATTCAGCTTCATAACATTTGTAAATTAGTGTTCGAATACGTATAGTGTCCAATATATAAGTAAATCTAAATTTGGTTAAGTTTAAGAAAACTTCTATTTTTGTTATTCTGAGCATTAATCATTTGATCAGGAAATTTTTATGAAGTATTTTGATTACTCAACAACTTTTTGAATGTCATTTGAAAATGTTGTTCTCATACCCACAGTAATTTTCTGAACACATTGTATAATTAGATAATAATATACAATAAAAAGTATAATTTTTCAAAAAAAATAATTTTCAAATGTTGAAATTTTTTTATATTATGTATTTTTTCATGACATTATTAAAAATATAATTTTATTTGTTTCAGAAATAATTTAGATTTTATATATTGCACGAATCTAGTCAATTAATGTGGCAACACATTTTGGTTGACGGCTATAATTAGCTCATATTTTTATAAAAAGTGAGAAAAATAATCACGTTATATATATTACTAAATATCACGTTGATGTCTAAATAAATTATGTTATATGAATTTCGTTTAATTTTAAAAATAATATATTTTAAATACATTTTAAAAGAAAAACAAGAAAATTGTTGTTTCTTATATTTGTTTGCGCTAGACAAAGAAATTGATATTATAAACTATCAAAGTATCTAATCAACACATATTTAAACTAATCAAAACACAATCATAAGTATATATATCTTTTTTAATTATGATGATATATAGTAGGCCTATAGTATGTATTATCAAAAATATTCATTGCATATATATATATATATATTTATATATATACACTTGATATTTTAGATACTACATAATATAGGCCTATAAGTACTATAATAATATCTATGGTTGACAAAAACACATTAATAAATTAACTTACTTGTATTCCACAAAAATTCTGGTTCATCTAAAAAGAAAAGAGTTTGTATAGTTTAATGCGTAATCGAAATATTTTGTATCTAATGAAATAATATATTGATACGTTTGGGGCATAAATACGTGTTATATTAAGCAGGGGGGGGTAGGGGGGGTAGGGGGGGGTAGGGGGGGTAGGTATGGTCCAGAGTCGACATATCTCCTACTACTTATATGACCCTGTCAAGCTAAGTTAGCTATCATTTGCAAAATATTCATTTTTATTATAAATTAGTAAAAGTTTGTTCCTCAATTATAGAAATGAGTATTTAGTCAATTTTTATGGAAGTTTAATAAATCTAGAAATTATGTTTTATTATATATTCTATTTAAATAAATGTTTAAGTAACTATATCTTTTGATAATAATAAGTGCAATTTATACTTTGCAAAAGTATATTTAAAAACAAGTGCTCTCTTTTAATAAGTTGCATTCACTAAATATTAAAAACCACATTAAATATATACCAAAACATAATAAAAAATATATAATATGTTTATATTAAATAGGCTCTATATATTATAACATATATAATTCATTATATAAATTTTTAATGAAATTTGAGGTATCGTGTTTTGAGAATTATTAAACTAAATAAACACAATATTTGTCTTTATTCTACAATTGATTACCTTTCTTCCGCGTAGTAAGAGTAGAAAAGCCTAGAATTTTGTTGTATTTCTCACAAAAATATGAAAAACAAGACAGCTATTGCAAAGGTAAATAATATACCTGGTGAAATGAAAAGTAATTAATTTAAAAACGGGGATATATGCCATGTGATTTTCTTTGAAAAGCACAAGCTAAATTAAATGGAATAAAGAAAGTGAGCCAGAATTTTATTCAATAAAATTCAAACTGTAAAAAAGTTAACTAAAACATATTTTATAACTATTTTTAATTGAAACCTAATCTCAGTGTAACTATATATACTATATTAATATAACATAATTTCGTTATTAATATTATTTAGAAATTATACACTAGCATACATACATAATTGGGGATAGGCATCGATGAATAATTAATAAATATATGCTTTGTGCAGACTACATGAATGTAGAAAACATGATTAACTACATACTGTAAAACTACAAAAGATTTTTTTTAAGTGAGAATGACGACAATAATTCTTCTTGAAATAATGTATGATATGGTGGATAGATATTATTTATAATTTACTAATAATGTATTTTTTCTTTTGCAGTTATATCCATGTACAATTAATGTAAAGATATTCGATAATAAACATTTTGATTTGTTTTTTCAAATAAATATCTCAAATGTTTTGAAAAAATAATTTTCAAATACATAAAAAATGTTATAAAAATTATTAATTGATATAATATACAGATATATGATTGATAGTATTTTACTATTTTAAGCAACTATTTTATTAGCTAACTGTTTCATTGTTATATTGTTTGTCATACTTTAAAAGGTGTTGTCAGTATATTTACAGAACAGATAAAAAAATGTTGTCTATTAAATGTGCGGTTTCTTCAAATATAAGATTGACTACAAATATTTACAAATTAATATTTAAAAATAATAATGATATGTTTGTATATTTTTTATATTTCCTGAGATATTAATGTAACAATCAGCTTATTTTTAGTTTTAATTAGTGTTTTCCTGTTTTCTACGGAAACTAGTAACAATTGCAATTTCAAATAAAATGTAAAACTTCTTATTTTACACATTTTAGTTCACTCGGTTAACACGTGTGAATTATATTTTATGATGTAGTCTGAAAATAATTATATAGATATATATTATAATTATAATTATATAGTTAAAATGTAATTGTATAAAAATATTGAACTAGCAAATTTGAAATTCATAAAAATAAATAAATATTTAAATATGGAACATTGAAATAATTCAACCGACAATAGACACAGTAAGTTAATGATACATACATATTTAAAATTTTAAAAACACAATTACGTTTAATAGAAAACAAAAAATCGAATGTAAATAAATAAAATTACAATGAAGACACTAATATTGAATTATTTAAATCTCCAACGTAACTTTAAAATTTCATACACATTACGTATAAACCAAACAAGTAGAATAATTTCAAAACGTTGACTTTAATAATAATTTAATAAATTAATTTTGTTCGATAAATAAATTCTCCACAAAATGAATAATACTCCCACGAAGTATCTCCCGCGGCCAGCACCACATCTACATTTATGCCGTGCGCGTTCCATGGTGTATCCGGGAGACAGCCTTCCAACTTGTAGCCCTATACGTACGTATAGCAACACTCACCAGAAGTAGCGCTGCAAATAGGACACTCGTGGTAGCATCGATCGCACGCTCGAAACACTTGGATAGTGTAGCCGACCGCGATAAAGACCAGAATCCCGACGGTAACGCCGACAGCGATTCCCCATTTGACACCCGGTCTAGAGAGTGCGGGTGATTTAAACACGAAATTAGTGTTAATATTTACCCTGCCTCATGTTGTTAGTTAGTAAATCGCATTCGAATATTGGGTGTATTATTTTTTGGGATTATATTCGTACCGATTCAGAATAATTACACAAGTCAAAGTTTACATATCCAGATATCGGCAACAGCTAATATTATTTTTAAAGTGACGCAATTTTAATTAATTCTGTACACTTTTTGAGATAGAATTGAGATAGATTTGTCATATAATCATAGTAATCATTTTTCAATTTAATAATTTCTAAAGTAATTGCTTACTTTGTTTGTATTTTAATTTGATGTCTAAATTGTAATAACCATAAATACGAATAAAAATTGAATGTAAAATATAATATACTTATGCTAGAATATATTCTATAATGTAATTAAAATGTAAAATATAAATGTTTCTGTATATTACGCACTAATTAGTTGTTTTTAAAATTTGAATTTAATTGATATACTATTTTATGTTATTGTATTTCTAGTTATTATCGTTTCCAATGTTACTTATTGTATATTTTAGTTTTTTGTGCGAAATTTGCAATATATTAAAGAAGTGGTTTTTGCGATAATCTTATTACCTATATTATTGCAATCAATTACCTTTAACATTGTAATAATTAAAATAATAACAATTATATACATCGATTACAATACAGAAATATTGTTTTAAACACCCAAATTCACTCCTCAAATAGTCCGTCTTCCGCATTTTTAAAGAACTCTTCATTTATTTGAGGAAAATCATTAATTGATCGGCGGAACACATCTTGTGGAGCTTGTTCAATTTCTTGCACTATTCTGCGTGTCAAGGCTTCGAGATTAGGAAAGAAAAGCGTCTTTTGGTTTATCTATATGACCAGAACCAATAGTCGCATGCAATAAGTTGTATAGGGGGGACCTCGCTGGCCATTTAAAAGCATCCCGACGACCAATCCATCTTCCTTGGAAGTATATATATATATATATATATTGAGAATATTCTGAGTTTCCACGTAGTAGTAAGGTGGTGCTCCATTTTGTTGAAAAATATACAGTTCGACCAACACCATGTGTAAAATAAGATGGCGCCTTCCCTCAGTAGTTGACAATAACAGTAACCCACTTGTATGATAATATATTTTTTTTATGATAAGCCTCTTTATATTTACATGTATTATGCCTATAGGAATAATATTTATAATCGGTGAATTTCAAGGTATTAATTAACTCTGCTTCTTGTAAAAGGAACATGCTTTTAAAAAAGATATAAAAGCTTTGTATTTCTACATTTACTTTGAAATATAACACTGCCTTTTACATTATTACAATATTGCATTAAATAATATGACCATTAAAAAATAGATTAGTATTCAACATATTCAAAATTCATTAAAAGAATAAAATACATAACAATTCTAATTTAAAATTAGTAAAATAAAAAAATTAACAATAGCTTTAGGTAGCTCAATAAAAGCGCCATTTTTTGTAATTCAACTCTTCAAAAAAGAAACTGTATAAGTTCCACATTATTTATACAATATATATTTGTCATCCTTATGAACTTCAAAGTAGGTTTCTGAATATTTCTTCATTTGGAATATTTTAGTGGTTATAAAGCTTTTCGTCTGGATATCTACGAATTTTGATAGACTCAGATCCAAAGGTAAATCCATCTGCAGACCGGTTTCAGGTTATTTTCCCCTAATCAGTACAGAGAAGGATTCGAAGATGCAACCCGGCGATCTATGAGCAAACCCACCACTAAGCCACACCCTCGCCGGTCAACTACCATGTCTAACTTGTAATATTATATTTGTTAGTTGCATGTTCGATTCCTACTCTGTACTGATGAGGGGCAAATAATCCGAAACCGTTCCACAGATAGATTTACCTTTCGATTACTGTGTCTATTAACATTCATCTATACATTATCGTAGCGCCGCATGGAGAATTCTACTTGCACTATAAAAATATATTTCAAGTCTAATTTTGATTATATCTGAAAGCATTGGCGTCAGTAGATTTTATTTAATGCATCAAAATTATTCATCCTGTTCCTCATAAGAACTAGTAGGCATCAATATAATACAAAAGCACAACAGTATTTCGCAAATCCTAAATTAAGTTCGTATTATAAAAATATTTCAATATTTGTTTAATTTTTTAAAATATTATTAATAGAAATTTAAATAGAAAAATAAATGTATTGGTCAGTCATATATGTCGAGCCTTTTTTTCAGGTTTTTTAGGTTACCTCACTATCTTTCTGTTCTCGTAATTCTAATGTTTATAGAAATGTTTATTTTATTATTTCAGAATTTCATGTATCTGCTTGAAGGAATGGACGAAATGTGACACTAACAAAGAAATACATTTTCCCAATTATATACATTCGGCTGAATACTACCATTATGTTAAAATATTATAATATGCGCATTTAATTTAAATTAAATTAGTCCATTGAAAATTGTTGAACATTTAGAATACAAAACTGGCCAACACACATTATTTATTTATTAAATGAATTATAAAATCGAACTTATTAAGTAGTACTCAACATGATAATAATATTAACACTTTTTCTATATCATACATATAAAAGTATTATGGCGTGATCCTAAATATAATACAATTCATCAGTGAAAATTGTCTTCAAAATCAAACCAAACCTTGTTAATAAATGTAGATTGCTATTTTCTTCTTTGAAAGTGGCACTGAGAGTTATTTTTTTTAATCACGAAAAGAACTGTTTTTAAAGGTTTTTCATATAACGTTTTCTGTGCTTTGTCAGGGCTTCTGGCTAAAATTTCACTAACAGAATTAAGCATTTGTTGCTAACTTAATTCGTTTGGTCTTATTGAATATTGCAACTAGAAGATATTTACATATGTCTGTCTGTTTCGAATAAATTTAATTATTTATGAGCGAGGAAGAGAGAGAGAGAAGAGTGAGTGAGTGAGTTTCATTATTTAAAAAAATATATTTTGTTCATATGATACTTCGAAAATAAAAGTGAAAATACAGTATTTATTGTAATATGTAGATTTGTAATATGGCACAGCTCAATTTAAACTAAATGCAACTTTTATTAATGTGTAATATAATATATAACATATAACATATCAACGTTTAATTTTCAAATTAATAAAAGTTGTTTGAAATATAGTTTTTTGACATTTAAAGTTAGAAGTTAAGTTCACTTTAAATTTATGCAAATAAAAACAATAATAGTAAATTTGATTCTTCAAAATTAAATTTAATTCAGTAAAGTAATTTCAACAAATACACTATTTTTTAAATCTTATAGTGCGGATTATTATAAAATTGAATAAACTAAATACAAACATAACTACTATTTTTTGCACAGCCATTATACAACCTTTTTATTAAAGCATTAATATTAAAGCATATTTACATTAATAATTAAATTAGATTTAAGCAAGTTATGTAAAATTATTTAATATATATCTAATATGTATAGTTTAATTTAACTAATTAAATTTCGTAAATAAATAAATATGTACATAATAACTGTGTGTAAACATTTTTGTTTGTGAAATTTTTTTCCATACTATAATATAATATGAATATTATTTATAAATTAATAGTGCTGGTTACTATTATTATTAATATCTAGTAATTTATTCATATGAATAAATATGAATTGTATTTAAGCCTCCAATTACCTTGAAAATAATCAAATTGAATGCTAATGCCCTCGTTTGTTTAATCGAGTAATAAAGTGTTATTTTGTATATGTTTAGATATCATTAAGTAACGTATGACTATTATTACAATAATGTAAATAATTTAATCTGTATAAAAATATGTATTTATTAAATTTAACATAATAATATGTTAATATCACCATGTGAATATATTGTGAAGTATAATGCCAATATAGTGCATGTAATTAACTTAATCATATTACAATATATTACTAAATATTTCTAAAAAATAATTCATGGAGTGAACAAATAGTACAAAAGGTAACAACATGTATGAAACATTTGTGAAACAGTCGTAAAACGTTTGTGAAACAGTTGTGAAACATTTGTGAAACAAGTTGAAGTTCATATTTAGTAAAAGAATAGACACGAACCATCGTGTCCAGTATGTCGACAATAGGTCTCCTTACAAATTAGAATATTTTGTGATTTATATGCGGGGTTGTTTTTATCATAGAATTAGTTTTTCTTGAAGAAAGTTATTGTAAAGTATTTCGCATTTGTTAGATTTATAACGTATACTATCATATGTTACATATTTTAGAATCCATATAGACAATTCAACAGATCTGGCGATATTTATCTTAATTTCATGTGAAATACTTCGTTCATTTTTTAGAGAAGAAGACTTAAAAGTCTACATGAACTCATCGTTTCCCTCTGAATTCATTAAACAAATCGATATCATTGCATGTTTTAAATAATTATCATTTGATATAATTTTGTTTTTCTTCTATGTTAAATTTACAATCTACAATTCTTACATTGACTTAATTAAAAAGAGAGGGATTAGTATCTTCAAACAAATCTTAGATGAAAGTTACGAAGATGTTACAAAAATGTGGAAACAATTTATTATGCTAAAATTATGTCTTATGCAACCTTGAATACAGTTCAGATATTATAGTTTAAAAATGTTGAATATTTGTATTATAAAAATACAGATATCTTTGTCTATTAATTTTGACTTCCGGAACAATTATCAATGCAACATAACTGATATTTTCAATATACTACAACACAAAACTCTTTTTGAAATCTTCAACTGGAGTCATAAAATACGCAAATGAAGTAAATAAATAGTTTTCATCTCCTACATACTCAATATTCATTTTATTTTTTCCCAAAATATTAACAGATAACCAAGTTTACAATATATATAAACTACATTGAAATCTAATTTGTTTATAGCCATACTTTGAATATATACTATTTTAAGTGAAAATTAATTGTCTTTCATATTTTAAATAATATGCTTATGGACTGGCATACGCTGATTGTCCTATTTCTATTTGATATTGATTTTGTCTTTGAAATCATCGAAACAAACGTTTTCTTATGATTACAAGCTTCAACCATAAAAAAAAGTGTTATGTGATAGGTTTTTTTGCTTTCTTCTCATTTTTTGAACTATTTCTATATTTTATTTTACATACTTATGATTAAAAATATATTAGTTAAGTGGTATACGTATATTTTTCATACGTATTCTTCCATGACTAATGCAACCTATGTCCATAGGAATACAGACAGCCTCTATATTATTTTAAAAGTATCAATTAGGCGTTGAAGGTATAAGTAAACAATAGTGAAATGCCTATCTCAAATTATTGATCTTAGTCAACAAAAGTTTGTTATTACATGTTTGCGCTTATATATCTAAACACTATATATATATATATATCCCTTATCATTTAGTAACCATAATTTTTAATCATTTAATCTCTTAAATTATTTTAATTTTTAATCATTTTGTAATCATCGCTTATCTCTTATCTCTTATCTTATAGTTTATTTTTAATGTTAATGTTTGTTATTTGTTATTGTGGTGTATTTGCGAACTCCTAGTGATCGTATTATTTAATCTAACTATCAAGTCTATTAGTCTGCCTAAGAGATATCGAACAAAAATACTAATTTTTGTAAAATGCGCCTCTTATTATTATTTACGTGTCTTGTTTCAGTACGAAAATCGCAAACAAATAGTATTGATCTCATTATAAAAATATGTGAAACATTATTTATAACATATAGTTTTGCAGTTCTAAACAACGTATATGGACAGGTCACCAACTTACGTATTTAATGGATCGCAACAGAACTGTTTTCCTAATTGGCCGCAACAGTGGTCCCAGCTGGCATCCTGCCCAATCTCAGGACACCTGAATGTCCCCTTGGCTGTGATGTTGACTGCTTCATCCTCATTAACACACCATCCATCCCGACCTGAAAACGAAAAAGATTGATATTTACAATAACAGTAGATGTTCTAAGATAAATATCAGAAATCGTTGTTTTAGACACAACCACATGAGTAATGGTAATGAGTAGTAGCCTACCCTCATTTTAACAATTCACTGTGAACAATCTGCTCAACAAAATTCAATAAATTTAAAGATTTTACCTATTTTATATGTATATATATATCTATATTTAGTTTATATTCAAAAACAACAAATGTAGGTATGCATTGTGGAACATTGTTATTGTTATTATTATTGAAATACACACTTTCTTCATTTGGTCTATGATATATGATGTTCTTCAACAAAAAAATATTTCGAACACAAAATAATATCTAATATTGGTATTAGTATTATAACTTTATCCGAAATACATTTATGAACATTAATTATCACTAAAAACAAAAAGAAACTCTTAAAATTGATTTTTTAAATATATTTTTATTCCGCGCTATAAGATTTCAAACAGATTTATAATGTTGTTTTTGAACTGTTCCAGCGGCGAACGTTCCTGCATCAATCAACATCAAAGCAGCATCGATCGTTGTTATGTTATTCTTTCAAACTAAATTATTTGGATATACATGGGTCTAATAATTATAGAGACATAATGGTTAGTTCCTTGAAATATTTTAATTAATATTCAACTATTAAACGCGGATAACGCAGATATTACAAAAACAAATATTTATAAAAGTATAGCAAGGGCGTAGCCAAGGGGGGTGCGTAGGGTGCGTACGCACCCCCACACACTCACTGACCTGGAGTTCCGCTTGTATGCTATGAAATTTTTTTGGTGCTATTCCGCCGCATATGCTGTGTAGA
>JAUZND010072002.1:0-16934 GCA_034780555.1 Coelogynopora nodosa
TCAGCTTCTTTTCGTTCTCGTTCTTCTTTTTCTTTACGTTCCCGTTCTATTTTTTCTAGTCGTAATTCTTCCTTTTTTTCTTGTCTTTCCTTTTCTGATCTGTCATATCTTATTTGGTCATCTCGTTCACGCTTTTCTTCTCTTTCACGTTTTGCCTCTGTTTCACGTTTTGCAGATTCTCTTTCTCTTCTTTCTCGTTCTTCTCTATTCCGTTTTTCTGTCTCTCGTTCACGTCTTTCTCTGTCTTCTCTTTCACGTCTTTCTCTTTCTTCATGATCTTGTTTTTCATTGGCCCTTTCTAATCTTTCCCTAGTTTGTCTGTCATGTTCTGTTATTTGATTTCTTTCACGTCTGTCTCTTTCTTCTTTATCTTTTTTGTCACTGTCCCTTTCCAATTTTTCTCTGAATTGACTATCACGTCTGAATTTTACATTTCTTTCATGTCTTTCTGCTACTTCTCGTTCACGCCTGTCTTCTCTTTCTCGATTATGAATGTCCATGTAATTATATTTGTAGCTAGATTCTTTTGAGAATTCAACATTTATATTTTTAAGTTGTTTACTTGTTTCATCCTTTTTTGAGAATTCAACATTTATATTTTCAAGTTGTTTACTTGTTTCATCCTTTTCATCCTTTTTATATTTCTTATCATCACTTTCTGTATTTTCTTTAACGAAAGCTGCGTCATATTTATTATCTTTGTGATATTTCTTGCCATTATCTTTTTCGTTATTTATTTTTTCTTTGTTGGAACCAATATCATATTTATTATCAATATACTTGTATTCTTTTTCAATGTGGTTTTTTTCGTTTTCTTTATTATTTGTTATTTTTTCTATATTAATTGTTTTTGTTTCTTTATTAATTCCTATCGTTTCTTTATCAATTCTTTTCGTTTCTTTATTATTTGTTTTGTTTTCGTTTTTAATACATTTATTACACTTTTTTTTCTTTTCGTTTTTCTTTATTTTCTTTTCTTTCTTTTCTTTATTGTCATATGTCTTATCTATAGAATTATTATCTTTTTCACGATTATTTTTTTTGTTTTCTTCATTATTTGTTTCATTTTCTTTCTTGTCATGTGCATTATAATAATTTTTTTTGTTTTCTTCATTATTTGTTTCATTTTTTTTCTTGTCATATGCATTATAATAATTTTTTTTGTTTTCTTCATTATTTGTTTCATTTTCTTTCTTGTCATATGCATTATAATCATTTTCACGATTGTTTGTTTTGTTTTCTTTATTATTTGTTTCATTTTCTTTCTTATCATATGCATTATCTATAGTATTATAATCATTTTCACGGTGATTTTTTTTGCTTTCTATATTATTTGTTTTATTTTCTTTCTTGTCATATGTATTATCTATAGAATTATACTCTTTTTTACGATGCTTTTTTTTGTTTTCTTTATTATCTATTTTATTTTTTTTCTTGTCATATGTATTATCTATACTTATAGAATTATATTCTTTTTCACGACGATTTTTTTTGTTTTGTATATTATTTGTTTTATTTTCTTTCTTGTCATATGTCTTATCTATAGAATTGTGATCTTTTTGACGATGATTTTTTTTGTTTTCTATATTATTTGTTTTATTTTCTTTCTTTTCATATGTATTATCTATAGAATTATAATCTTTTTTACGATGCTTTTTTTTGTTTTCTTTATTATCTGTTTTTTTTTGTTTCTTATCATGTTTCATATATTTCTTTTCATTTTCTAGTTTACAAATTTTGTCATATTTTTTATTTGAATTTTCTTTTCGAATTTTATCAAATAATCTCTTTGTTTCTTGCTTATACATTTTATTTGGAAACTGTTTATCTTCTTTCGGATTTTTGACTTTATCACTGGGCTCATGTGTTATTCCGTAGTATTTTCTTTTGTATTTATTCTGATTAGTAAGATCAAATATTATTGCAGTTTTTTCACGCATTTTGATCAGTTTAATTTAAGACGCGAAAAAATAAGAATTACTAAATTTGTGTAAGAGAAGAAACATATGGTGGGAGAAATTTTACAATTTTAAGTAAGTATACCTGTATGTCGTTTTTAAATTGAAGTCTTATCTAAATGATTTATTGGTTTTTACTTTTAAAAAATCAATGATTTTATTTTAAATTTTAAGGTATTACTTATTATATATGACATAAACTCAACCTTGTAATGCACTCCTTTCCATTTGTTAAACAATATTTTTTGGTTTCATTGAGTTACCACTAGGTTGAAATGGTAGGCTGGATAAATATTTATAAGAATATCCTTTTTCCATAAAATTGAATATATTTTTAGAATTTACAAAAGAAGTAACTGGTCGGTATCGAATGCCTTCTTTTTTACCTTTTTTTAGATTGCTTTTATTTTTCGAATATTGACATATTCTATTTGATGTTTTAGCTTTTGTATTTTCTAATTTAAATTTAGAACATTTATCAAGGTTTTCCCTACACTTTTCTTTACTTTCTATAGTTTTTATCTCCCGTAATTTACGCTTCCATTCATAATCTTGAATAATATTGGATTCAAATGAAGTTGTTGTTCGGTTTTGAAAGCGTGTAACTCCTGTTAATGTATCTACACGGGTAAGTGATGGAAAACCTATGTGTAAATTTCGCATCATAGTTATGTCATCGCGTTCTACTGAAGTCATGTTATTCTCATCTAACCTTGTTATTCGTCTAGTTAAGCTGGACTTATATAAGGCAGGAATTTTTAAACCCGAAAGCTGATCGAAAAAGATGTCTTCTCCCTTTTTACTTGAAGCTGAAGCAAGAGTTTTAGTCACAACGCTAGGCTCAAACGGTAGTGCTGCTAAATATTGATATGAATACCCACTTCTTATGAAATAAAGCAAATTATCAGAAGATAACATCATGCCTTTAACATCTTTGTTTGAAGCTATTGATGCTTCTACATTTTTATCACTGTCAAGAATTGCAACCTGCCCGTTTAGGGGAGTAGCATTCATGTTATTTCTACCAATCATAGGAGCAGATTTCGCTTGAGTCAATTGTTTTATTTTGGACACATTTGTCGTATTTTTATTAATAATCCCGTAAGATAATTCTTTTGGTGTTTTTGAAAATAGATTTTTCATTGGGTTTTCTTTAACCTGTGAATAATATGGTGGAACCATTCCATTGTTTGTTTGGCTTGGTTTGGTTTTATTATTTTCATACAAAAGCTCCTTTATTGTAATGCTTTCTGTTCCCGTGAAGTATTCCGAATTATCAGCTGAAGCGGCTTGAAAACCTCTCGTCACGGCTGAGTTTTGTGAACCTAGGGATAACCTCGGGGAAATATAAGTAGGCGCACCAGGCTGTCCTACGGATATTTGAAAGTCTGATGATTCTGGACTATTGTTAGGCGCTCTAGTATCAGTTATAGTCTTATGTTCGGTTTTTTTTGCTTGCGTTTTAAATACTGTAGAATCAAATTCATAATTTCCTTCTTCGACTAATATTTTATTTAAGTTATCTTTTATGTTCTGCTCTCTGTTTAGTTTTTGTTGATTTTGTTGTTTATTTTTTTGGATGAATTTCGAATTGTTATCTATAACTTTTCCATAATCATTTTCTCGAGTTGTTTTGTCTACTACCTTTTTTTTAGTTTTTGTTTTTCCACATATATTTAATTTATCAAAAAAGCCTTTTTTTTTCTTCTTTAGTTTTTTGCGCATATTTAATTCTGGATATTCCTCAGTTTTCTCATGTTTTATTATTGTAAATTTTAAACTATCATTTACTGGTTCATAAAAATGTTGGCTTTTTTGTTCATCGATGCTTTCATCATGATTATTATCCTTTTCATCTTCAGAATTTCTATCACCAGCCATAGTTGTACTGTTATCCATCGGTTCTGTTGAATTTAGAATATTCAATTGGTTAATCGAATTTTTTTTAATTGTTTGGTCAACTAACTCTGATTCACTGAACTGTGAGCTGTCGGACTGCGCATGTTCTGCAACTGCTGAATTGTCACCGAGTTCTACACTATAATCGGCACTCTCACTTTCAGTCAACTTCCCCACCATTCTCCCCTGATTCAGATCTTCCTCTGATGGCTCCGGTGTTTCTACTTGAGATCCCGGAGCGTGTAATTGATTATACGTAAGATCTTCACTTTCACTGATTTCAGCAGTTGGTAGATTGTTCATTACTTCTAATGTGCTGTTTGTCTGACTTGTTCGAATTTCTTTGCTACCGTCATTACTATCAAGTAACTGGCTACTATCGCGCCGGACTCCTTCACTTGTTCTTGATGATAATCTTTTTTTCTTGCCGATTTTCTTCTTCTGATGATAATCGGACTTACTTTCATGTGTTTCTTTGCGACTTTTAGTTTTCCTATTTGATGATTTCCCCTTTTTCAGAACAGATATGCTTATCGTGATGTCACTATCACTTAGACACTTTATATATTCAGTACGTTTTTTTGAACTTTTATGATGTTGTGAAGTTGACCGTCCTTGTTTGCAACAATGCGAATGGTGGTAATGATGGGTACGTCTCTGCCTATGATTGCGATGTGGATGCGGACTGCTTGATAATGTAATGTCTATTGTTCGATTATTTGCACTAGGACAGTTATACTGACAATAGCATTCTCTTGGTTGTTGCTGACATGTTGAGGAATAATAACACGAACATTGACATCTATAGTTTGGCAATCTTTTTCGACAGCATTGGTGTCCTTGGTTGCTGATTTTGTATATATTCTGTTTGTGTAATTGACATCGTGTTGATGTATCTTGATAATTACTACTGCTATCATCGACATTGCTTGAATTGTCACTGCGTGCCTTATTTTTATTCTTTTTAATTCGATTAATGCAATTTGCAATTTTTTTTAAATGCTTGGCTTTGAGATATACCTTTTCATTTTTACCTCGTTTGGTGTCATCAGTTTTAGAATATAAAGTATCACTGTTAGACAGGGAGTCAATGCTTTCGTATTTTTTTATTGAAGGAAAATTTTTGCGTTTTTTAATATTTATATCTTGTTCTGAATTGTTTAGCGATAAATCACCTTTGCTATGGCAGTTCAACGTTAACGAATCAGATTTTGGACTCTCTGGTGTTTCGTTTCTCAGTCTTTTAGCAAGATCAAAAACAATGGCACGACATTGTGATTTTAATTGAATTTTATTGGATTCATTTTGTTTTTCCTGCATTTATATCATTCGAAAATTAAAGAAGGCTCGGAAAAGTGTATTGAAATGTTTGTTGAAAACTTTTTCTGACAACATCTGAAATGCCTTAATAACGTTATATAAAATCGAAATAAATATATTCGGGAGCATAATTCATTATTGTAATACAATATAACATTAATATTATCGTAATTATTGATCCTACCATAATTGATTATATTTAGTTTGGCAAATTAAACCTTTTTCTATCTAGAGAGAAATATCCACATATTGCATGGAACAATTAAGGTCGATAAAAGCTAAGTAAAGTAATTATAATGTATTAGAACAATATCAAGTGTTAATATTTAAATGATTTTTTAAGAAATTTAAAACAGAAATGTTGCGAATATTTTCGTCTATTGTATACGGACATCTCCAGAAAATGTAACATCTTTTGACTAATGTATTTTTTGTATCTGTTGTTATCCGATCTCTACAAGTTAAGGTCAAAGCTTTTAAAATAAATTAATTTTAACTATATAACTATTTTTTGTTGTTGTAAAATGTTCATTCCACCGAAAATACAGTTTTCGAAAATCTTTTCTTTGAATTCCGATAGATATTCAATTTTAATAAAATTAGATTTGTTTACTTTTTTTTTTACTAAAATAAGTACTTCTCAACAAAATTATTTAGTATATGTGTGTGTTTGTGATAGTTAGTAAGTTTTAATATTGAGAACTAATATATTTGAAAATAAATAATTTTTTATAACAACCATTTTCAGAAATAAGGAACTTTTTTTTTACAAATGAAGAGATGCATTAAAAAATAAAGTTCTTTGAGACACAACAAAATTCACAGACACATAAAAATAGAGATATGTTGCGAATGACCAGATATTTGACATGAGGAAATAGTTTACTTTGATGCTGAGATATTTGTCTAATTTGAAATTTAGGTTATTTTTAGATACTAATCAGTATCTAAAATTTATATTTTAATACGAATCAAATTAAATTGAGCAGATTGTTTATAACTAATTTAATTACCAATATTTTGGCATTGACGGTTCAAACTTTTGAGACTAAGAGAATATTTACAATAAAGAATAACATAAGCACTTGTGGATTGTCTCTGTTGTTATGGAAATCCCTTTTGTGCTTCACGTAAAAGTAAGTTTTGCTGCTGAGTCAACATATAGTATTAATTATTCATCTTATTCATAGCTATACTGTCTGAATATGATTGCCTTCTTCTCACGGTTTACATTATATAGGCAGGTCCTTTAGATGCCATTGCATAGTTTTAAAACACTTCCCATAGTTATATTTGACTATTTTTTAATTATATAGGCCTATATATTTCTTTAAAAGGAAACATTTCAGTAGCGCAAAATTGTTGTTTTTCACAATCTTCTAAAGAGTGTAAAGATGTTGTCCAGTAACAATATTTGTTTTCTTCTCATAGTGAAATTTAATTATTTTGTTTAATTTTTAAGTGATTTTTTTACTTCACTTTCTGATTTTGGTTGTAGTTCATGATGCACTGAATATTCTACATGCATGGGTTTATATATGATAACATTTATAATCAAACTACCACGCAAATTTCATTTATAACCCCCAAATTGCATTTGATTCCACCTAACTAAAAACAATTATTTCCACCGAGACCACTCAAACCTACAATATTTTCAGAAATTGACAATCCCATACCCGCTTCACCTATACCAACTATTCCTTCAAAGAACTCGTTGCATATGGCCATCCAAAACTCATTCCACTCGGCACTTGCAAGCCCATTCCATTTGGCAATCCCATGCCCATTCCATTTGGCCATCCCATGCCTATTCCACTTGGCCATCTCATGCCTATTCCATTTGGCCATCCCATGCCCATTCCACTTGGCCATCCCATGCCCATTCCATCTGGCCATCCCATTCCCATGCCCATTCCATAGGGCCATCCCATGCCCATTCCAGTTGGCCATCCCGTGCCCATTCCATTTGGACATTCTATACCCGTGCCTATTCCATTTGGCCATCCCGTGTCAATTCCATTTGGACATCCTATACCCGTGCCTATTCCATTTGGCCATCCCGTGCCTATTCCATTTGGCCATCCCGTGCCCATTCCATTTGGCCATCCTATACCTAGTCCATTTGGCCATCCTATACCTAGTCCATTTGGCCATCCTATACCTAGTCCATATAATGGATTCTGATCACTTAGGTTACCTAAACAAATATTATCATTGCCGCCCAAACTGCAAGTACCCTTGTCTGTCATTTGAGGTGTTGACAACGAATCTATAAAATATGCTGACGAAATAGGTGGTGGATACCGACTTACTTCTGTCGATCCTGAATTATTTTTGATAATTTTTTTTTTATTATTGTTCTCTGCAATAACTGAATCATTTTTGATAAAATTGTTCTTGTTACTGTTCTCACCAATAACTTTATTATTTTTGATAATATAACCACCTGGATATTGAAATTTGTCTAAAGTATTGTATTTTTCATTTTCTTTACAACATCCATAACATTTATAACAATGTTTATAACAGCAGCACAGTGTCAGTAAACGCTTTAAGCAATTTGTGTTCTCCTTGCAATTATTATTAATATCAAATTTTAATTTATTCAATTTCTTACATTTTCTCATTTGATTTGATTCGATTTGTTAATGTTATTATTAAAGTTAAAGGTAACATTGATTGTATTCAGAGAATTTCATGAAGTTTTACAAAGCACAACTCAACGATAGGATAAATTGTTGTTTGTTGTAATTAATATTTTATAACTTATAACATATCATTAATAACAAGCAATCAATTAAAGTAAATACAATTTAATATTTATTACTTCATTAACAACAACATTTTTCAGATTAATGTAGACGGAATAATTAGCAAATATTATAAATATGAAATATTTGATGTGTATTAGGCATATTGAATATTCTATATATGTTATTAACTAAATTTAATAATGATTAGTCGATGGATGTAAACATAACTAGGTGATGTAGTACCCAATAATAGCATTTTTTAATTTTATGCGATGTAAAAAAAGTCGTTTACTGAACTGTTATTTATATATAATCGATATGCACTAGTGCATCAACTACTGAAAATCGTTAGGCATGCCATGCAAAATAATTGATTATATATTTTTTTCTATGCATAGATAAAATCTGTCTTTTCCTTACAAATTATCTACAGAAAAGTTCTGCTTTTCCGTACAACTTTTACTTTTTCATAATAATTTTTACTTTTCTGTACATTTTTTATTAAATTTATAATTTTTATAATAAAATGAAAGCGACTTTTATTCCTATTTTTTATAATGATTTTCAAATTTTTATGATCTAAACAATGGTATCAATTTCAAACGCGGAATGTATTACTAAATCGTTACCATATCACAAGTTAAGAAAACGCTATTTTTATAAAACATACCATTTTTACACTTTTATTTAACAAGCATTTATTATAAACTTGATTTCAATTAATCTATAATCCCTGCGATTCAAAAATATTGTTGACTATTCATTTTATTATGCCAAGTAAATTTGACTTATTTATCAATAGATTTTCATACAATATCATAGATTTCATAATTGATTTTTTAAATAATCCATTGAAAAAAATTACATTCCTTCATTAGAAAAATACTATTTCCAAACTGGGATTTCTGTTGATACTCGCTCGATGCGCTCTCTCGGATCAATAGATTCTCCTCGTATGGAAAAGTGTTACTTTTCCAATTTCAGCAAAATAATCAATCTTGCACGGATTTCACTGAAACCATTACAAGAAATGCAATACTACATGGCTTGACATGCTTCCGCATTAAATGTGAACGAACTGCCTAATATATATGTAATTCGATGCTCGGCATATCGTGATTCACAAACGGCAGTTCGTTCAAATATTGCGGAAATACTCCACAAATATATATATAGATTTAAGAAAAGTTGATTATATATTCGAAGAATATTTGTCTTCAATACATATTTTTTAATTCATTAATAAAATTAAATAAACAAGAAATAAGTTAACATTGATCTAATGCAATGAGTTTATTCTGTTCTATAGGCTTCACTATTTGGTTTCTCCTTAAAAGGTGTTTCATATTTATAGTGTCTAATATTCTTCTCAAGGTTTCCATGCCATGGCTGGGCGCCCTGGCACAATTATTAGGTGTACTCTCAACATATCCTGCAAAATTCCATTTTTCTGTATAATAATCCAGCATTCGTACACTATCAACCCACCCTAGGCAGTGACCCATATAGAACCTTTTCTAGCTGAGCCTCCTTACTCATAATTTTTTGTCAATTCATATTTGACTTCTCTAATTTTGCCTCGGCAGATCTTTCTGTTAGCTTCTAAGCAAACATGAGACATGCCTTGGCCACATTGGTCCTCTTCTTATAGACTCCCACTGACGCATCATTCACTATCTCATTTTCGTTACCTAAGTCACCCATGTGGATCCCCATCCAGAGTCACCTACGTCACTCTGGATGGGGATCCACATATAAACCACCTTAACTCCCTTTTAAGTCATTTCCTAGTTCATCATATTGTCAACTTTATGTCAGCAATAGGTGGTCATTTTTACAGTCATGTTTATATTTCGCTATATTTTTAAAGTTTTATCTGCTGTCGCATACCATACTCATTACCTCTCCCGGAGCTCTACTAATGATATAGGTGAACAGATATGCGCCTGCTAAGAAAATTTCTATTTATACTAGTGTTCTTTCTGAGCCTCTCTGTCATTTTCCGGTCTTCTACTTCCCCTCTGGTTATCACTACTCTCGCTTCTTAGTTTACCCTTTCCTATTAAAATATTGACTATTATTAAATTATTAAATTAAATTAATCACATTTAGATTTAGTCTCAATCTCCGCATCATAACACAAACTGGTGTTTCGTTTTTCTCATTCTGGCTCCAATTTAACCTGTTCCAAAGGCATGACTGACCATCTAATCATGTTCTAGGCGCGTTGCATTATACACAAGGAATTCTAGCATTTCTTGTGTTGTCCTTGATTTAGTCAATTTTGTTTGTTTGCACAAATACTTTCTAGAACCTGTATTTTGTACTCATGACATGTTTACATTCTTAAATTCAACTTATGTTTTGTAACTTTTTATTGTTATTTATTTTCTTAATTACTTTTGATAAAAGTTTTGTTATCCACATTCCGCGATTCTTATTACTTCCGCTATGATAAGTTGGTACATTTATGAATTATACCATAAATTATAAAGAAACGTATTATTTATAAATAAATAAATAGATAGATAATAATCATAACATTGTTATTTAAACATTTAACGAAAACATGTAATTATTTGTGTCTAAATAATTTATTCCATGTTTATCATATTTACAACATTTAACAATAAAACACATTTTGTATTTTTTGAAAGCAACGATCATAATATATATTTATAACTCTTTTTCGTAGTTAACATTTTGTATAACTTATACATAACAGCGGTTATAGATAGAACGAATTTTTATAGAAAAACATTTCATTCATATAATATAAATTCATATAGCACAATAACACTGAAACCGAAAATATTTTATTTTTCAAATTGAACATTTTATAATAAAAAATTGGTAGCTTTACTATTTGCGTTGAATATATAAACAAACTAAGACATTGAATTTATATTTTATTTTTACACGAATTGAATTGTTATGAAAAGTATATATTTAAAGTAAATATAACCAATATAAAAAATTAGGTTCATTTTCTGGAAACGCGATAACGGTTTATTTTTGATTTACACAATGCAAATGACAAATGATGTTCAATTGGGATAATGGCATGTCTTACCAGAATACAGCGTTACGTTGGGTTGTTACGTTACAATGCAACGCAAGGCTAGAATAAGTGCAAAGTAGATTGATATTATTTTAACTATGACATTGACACTGAAGAAGTTAAGCATCGTCAAATTGAAATCGTTTTCACAAACACATTTTGGAGAGAATGATGTGTCATTTTGTCACATAAAATTATTCGCGGGGATCAATTGATTAAATATGTTTCCCTTTTGAAGTTTGTTTCTTTTCACTAACACCTTAAATTTGGAATAATATTGCTAGTTTTCAGATGTCGAGATTAACGTAAAATACTAAATTTGTGATTTATGTTAGAAAATATAAAATCAGTTTATTCCCATATATTAATATTTAAAAAAAGTTCAAAACCGTTTTTTTTAATGGATATATATATATATTTCGCATTAAGCAGAATATAACTTTTGAAATAAGTTTGAAATGTTATTAAAGAAAATACACTATTTAGTTAGATATAACTCAAAGTAACATTTGTTTTAACAAGATTTGTGTAACTTGCTTCACTCATGTTTAATTATGTTTTGTTATTCTGCATAGTGACCTGCGTTTGTTATTTATGTAGTAAATATAGTGTTTTTATGAATGCGTCAACAACATTTTGTTTGAGAAGTCAAGTTTAAATATGCAAGCAAAATTTTGGGACGAAATAGAATACAATTAGGAAATTTGAATTAATTGTGAAGTAAATTGGTAGAATTGGTGTGCAACATTTTTCGATAATTTTATACAATTTTGCAAAAATAGAGCGAACGCATTGCTGTGATTAAGTTGTAAGTTTTCGTGGCTGATTAATAAGTTTATGTGGCAGGTTCGTAGATCGTGTTTTGCTATGTTGGCAGATTTTTGTGCATATGAATTAATACTATTTAATGATGGTGAACTTTTTTCAATTGAACTTGTAGGTTTTTTGAAAGGAAAAACATATTTTATTGTCACTTGTTCTGAATTCTAGGACTGAATTTGGTTTTTGTGGGAATAGGAATTGAATTTTGTGATGGAATAGATTTCTTAACTTGCAATAGATTTTTTCTTAGGAATAGATTTTTGAGCTGAAGTAGATTTTTGATTTGGAGTGCTTTTTTTATTTGAAAAAGTATTTTGATTTAAAGTAGATTTTTCAGTTGAAGTAGATTTTTTAATTGGAGTAGATTTTTCAATTGGAGTAGATTTTTTATTTGGAGTAGATTTTGTATGTTGAGTAGATTTTTTATTTGGAGCAGATTTTTTATTTGAAGTAGTATTTTGAGTTAAAAAAGATTTTTCCGTTGAGTTAGATTTTTTAATTGGATTAGATTTGTGAATTGGAGTAGATTTTTGAATTGGAGTAGATTTTTGAATTGGAGTAGATTTTTTAATTGAAGTATCTTTTTGAATTGGAGTTGATTTTTTAATTGGAGTAGATTTTTTATTTGAAGTAGATTTTTTATTTGAAGTAGATTTTTTATTTGAAGTAGATTTTTTATTTGAAGTAGTATTTTCAGTTAAAGTAGATTTTTCAGTTGAGGTAGATTTTTGAATTGGAGTAGATTTTTTATTTGGAGTAGATTTTTTATTTGGAGTAGATTTTTTATTTGGAGTAGATTTTTTATTTGGAGCATAACTTTTTTTAGTTGAAATAGATTTTTGAGACAATGCAGTTTTTTCGGAAGATTTTTCTGTCCGTGGTGTAGCGTCTTGAGACTGAAGAGTGACCGGTTTTAAATTAGAAATGTATTCATTTTGTAGATTAGTAGTTGATTTTATTGAAGAAGATTCTTTGAAAATATTTCCAAATAAAGGTTTTTTTGACGGCGCATCTTCAATTATAGGATAAGCTACTAAGTCTGAATATGACTGTTTTCCTGCGATGTTGGTAAATAGAGAGGGTAATTTAAACTGATTAAATCTTCGAAGGCCACTGTTTATAGAATATGTCGACCGATCAGTCCTGATATTTTTCTTCATATATACTGGTGGTAATGTCTTAGTCGCTCGGAATGGCTTTTTTTCCAAATCTTGAAAAGAAACACCATTACTGACATGTTCTAAAATATTGTGTACGGTTATAACATTGTCATTTAATTCTTTTAAATTAATGTGGGAAGTTTGGGTTGCTTTGGTAGAAAGCTTTTTTGGTTCAGAATTCTCAGTAAGTTGAATTCCTGGTTTTAATGAAGATATATGAATAGTCCCCGCAGTCTCTGATTTTGGTGACGACACCTCACTCTTAATGCACGGTTTAGATAAATATTTAGAGGGAGTCTTTGATTTAAATTGCAAATCTTGTAATGAATTTCCCATATCTACTAAACAACTCATACTACTCATACATCCCGCACAATCCATACCCATTCTACCAATAGCACCCATCCGTAGTCCTCCCATATTTCCTATGCCACTACCAGCCAAAAAAAGTCCATTTATGCCGCCCAAACTGCATTTAGTTCCACCTAGATCGCCTAAACTGCTCATATATCCCATACTATTGCTACCAATACTACTTTCACCAAAATTACACATTCTACCTGAACCTCTCATACCTGGTCCACCTAGCCACCCCCAACTTGCTCGATTAAAATATTCATCACTGATTCTATTTAAGCCCAGTATATTGACACCATTTTGATTACTGAATTTATGAATGTTTCCAAAGCTGCACTTACTTGTGGCATTCATTCCACCTAAATTGCACATACCAAAGTCACTAACGTGAGAAATTAACGTCGATCGAAGAAAAGAATCCTTAGAATTAGGAGTTATGATATTTTTACGATTGATTTCGAATTGTTTCGAATTTGCATTAGCAGCAGTAGATGTTTTAGAAATAATTTCTGTTGGTTTATAATGTTGCTTCAAATTTACAGCAGCTGCAGCAGCGGATTTAGTAGAAACATCTTCTGTTGGTTTACAATGCTTCGAATTTGCAACAGCAGCAGCAGCAGATTTCTTATAAACATTTTCTGTTGTTATGTAATGTTGCTTCGAATTTGCAGCAACAGAAGATTTCTTAGAAACATTTTCTGTTGGTATGTAATGTTGCTTTGAATTTGCAGCAGCAGCAGCAGATTTCTTAGAAACATTTTCTGTTGGTATGTGATTTTGCTTCGAATTTTCAGCAGCAGCAGCAGCAGCAGATTTTTTAGAAAATTTTTCTGTTGGTATGCAATGTTTCTTCGAATTTGCAGCAGCTTTTGTACTTTTATTGTTGTTGACAGTAGCATTTTTTAACTCATTATCTTTTTGTATACAGCATCCACAACATTTGCAGAAGCTTTTGTAACAGTAGAGTAGCATCAATATAAAGCATTTTTTCGATTTATTTATGTTAATGAAATCATACATCAGAATTTTTTTTGATAACAAATATTTTTTTTATAAATACAATTCAAACTTTCTTTCCGTTGTGATTATGGTTAAAAAGACTAGATCAAATTATGCGAAAACTGTATATAATTTTAATAATTTCAGGGAACATATGTACAATTGTTTTAAATAACTAAACGATGCCTTGGTGAAAACTATAAATAAAATATTTTTATCAATACAGAATCATTACGAAATACTATTATTTCAATTCGATAGGCGCAAGAAATTGATATGCAACAGTACAACTTGAAATATAAAAGAATTAATCAATTATTTATAGTAAGCCATGCCAGTTAACAATCTTTCCTATAATAATTAAATGGACAACATTTTCCAAAGAAATAATCAATAATTAGTAGAAATACTAATAGTTCGATTTACATTTATATTCTACTCGTAGTTATAACAAGTTACGTTGTAACAAGTAATCTTTTGTATTAATTGTTATAAAACTTTAAATTTTATTGTGGTTTTTCTTTTGCAAGTAACGTGTACATTTTATAATATAAAATTGTAATAAAGGATATCATTTATGAATTGCAAATACTTATAACGGACAAATTCATTGTAATATAATTTACTTGATCTACAGTTCAACTTTTTAATAAAAGAAGTGATTATTGATCAAATTATTTTCCATTTTGTTTTTAAGTGTATGCATACTTTAGTTATAACAAATCGATGAACAGGTTAGTAGTGTATTTTTTCAATTCTCCATTGTATTTATTTTTGGGCTTCGTGTTGCACTTGTTTTGCCAAACTGTTCTTTGGTTTTGCTAAGTATCATATATCATCATAATTTAATGGTCAATAAAAACATGTTCTGTTTACTATATTGCTATATGTTTTAATTCTCAACCCAGATTATTTTATAATATATTATATATATATTATTTTTTTTAATTACTTTAAGCAATAGTAATACATTTGTGTGCACGATATACGTGCTATATGATGCACAAAATGTGGTATCATACACAAAATATACGTACATATCATGGAATGTGAAAGTACAGACTCATGTAACATACTAAAATATAATATTTAATGTTACATTAATAATATTAAATGTATCTGACAGATACTGGTTGATTGTAACTATATATTTATGTTAAATTACATATTATTTAGATTTTTTTAATGTAATATTTGTAAAATATAATATATTTTTATTAAAATTGCGTAAAAAAGCATTTATACTTTTCACAATTTTAAAATATAATTTGATCGATTTTGTTGTTCAATTACCAACAAAAATTAAAAGCAAGCTATGTCTTCTAACAATGAACGCACATTATTATTTTTCTCAGATAATTTAATATAGCGAAAATTATTTACTCCTTCAATTTTTATAACACAGTAAGACCATAAACAAAACTGAATTCAAAATAAGGTTCATCAACTTATTATATAATAAATATTAATGTATACAAATAACTATACAAATCTGTTGTTAAATAATCCTTCAGAAACACAAATAATTAGAAAAATGCATACATCAGTATAAGTATACAATTACAATTAATTACAATTACAATCCAGGTAACAATTACAGTATCCAAAAGTAAAAAGTTTGTAAATTGTACTTTTAAAACGTATTATCTACTGTAGATTAAAATACATAAATTTAATAGGTAATTTTCCTATAAGGTAAAACAAGATTTTCATTACTTCTTCTATTGTAACTAATGGCCCCGGAACCATGCAATTATGACTGTTGATAGTTAGAGGAGGAGGTTTAAGAGATCTTGGTCTTGAGGTTCATAGTTGCAATTGGGGCTGGATGCCGGGTATGTCTTTCCAATGCATAGAAGGTGGAATTGAAGAAAGAAAAAGTTTATATTTCGAAGTGTGAACGTGGTCAACAGTTATTTTGCAAAAAAAATCTGTGTTACGTTAGTTACTACTGTTAAAATCTATATGATTTTAACCAAATATTAAGAAAAAATATATTATAACCAATATAAATCGTGAACCTTCAAACTGCAATACATACATAAGTAATTTTTGTAGAAGTATATTACTATAAAAAACAAATTCGAAAACTATAATACATTCTAACGACTGCAACATGGTATAGATGATTTTGAAATTTAGAACACAGCACCTGAGGGCAATTTATTACTATTAAAATTACCATCCCGATACTTTCTGATCTTCCCACTGTTGCTTTGAATTTGTATTTAATATATATATACCTATATTTATTTACTAATGGAATGGGCCCAATATAAATATCCAAAGCGACCAAAAATTTCCGATGCGCTCCATTTAGTCTATTGGCCCCAAAAGTATCGAATAGGCTCTGTTTTTTGTGTGGCCAAATCGAATGTCATTCGACATTTGGGGTCGCATTCAATATTTATTTTGGGGTTCATTAGATTTGTAAAACTATATAGTTATTTACGTTATTTTAGTATGTATTTAATGTGCGCGGACATTAATAAATAATTAATATTTTCAAAAATACGTAATCATAATTTATGCCACGCTTATATTATAAATGCGTGAGCAAAATTTTTTCCTCACTGTTTCTAGTGAGCAAAAAGAAATCGCT
>JAUZND010072013.1:0-16934 GCA_034780555.1 Coelogynopora nodosa
GGTTGGGGTTCATTCGAAAACCCCCCCCCCCCCCCCCCGCCCCCGGACCCTGGCTATACCCTCAAATTTGTAATTGTTAATGTAATTGTAATTGGTAATTAATATAAATACTACAGCATTCAATACATAGAAGAAAAACTGCCCTCAACCTCCTCCATTATTCCATATTAATAAACTACGAATTAAGTAGTAGTACTTCAAACCTAGACTGTTTATTCAGACGGGATGGGGATAATTTGGGCAGATGCCTTTCAATAATAATCTCAACTTTACACACACACACTCTCTATTTCTCTCTCTCTCTCCTCTCTCGTTCTTCTCCAGCCATCGCCACGATTTTCAAAAACGGCTATCAGTATTAGAGGTTCGTCTCTATCGCTTGTCTATCTCGGGGATTATATTAGACATGCTGTGGAAGAGGATTCACAAGTCCTCTAGCCCAGTATCGCAAAGTGACACACATACTAACAGAGCTATCAGCAACCCCAAGCAAAACCAGCCTCACCCTTGAATTATTGTCGTTGTTATCAATAAGTTGAGCTTTTTTCAATAAATATTTCACTTCATTATTTGAATCCATTGTTCCACCTAAATCAGTTCTTTAAAATTAAAAAAAAGTTTTTACGGTTTATGAATATAATATGAATAAATAGTAAAGTACCGTAATTATAAAAAATTAAGCTGAAAGAACTAAAAGAATTACATGATTTAAATAACAATTTTAATAGATTAATACTGTAATATTATAAATATATAATCCTCTATTACTGCCAAATGTAAGTTGAATAGAAAAGAAAAAAAACACAAAATAAACCTCGTCGGAACTCACGGTATATGTGTTGAAGTTTATGTTCCGACTATGTTCCGACTATGTTCCGATTATGTTCCGACTATGTTCTGACTATGTTCCGATTATGTTCCGACTATGTTCTGACTATGTTCCGACTATGTTCTGACTATGTTCCGATTATGTTATGTTCTGACTATAATCTAGGACATATTTGCAATAGATGAGTGTGTTCATATTATGCGTAATAGTTTTGCTTGATTAATTACGAACACGGAACAGGAACATAAATGTACTATGACACACTACTTGACATTTCCACGAAGTTAGCAACCCAATAAATTGTATAAATTGTATATAAATATATCTTTCTACTGACGAAGATTACACTAATACTGCTGTAAAAAACAAAATTTATGTTCACATAAAGTAACTGATTAAATATATGTAAGGTATAAAATTCCTTACATTTCATTCTAGAATGAGGATAGTGAAACCGTTTCTGCCAGACTAAGGAAAATTTTTTCCAATATTATTGTTTAATTGAATTTTGTGTTTTTGTATATTTTAAGGATTTTAATATCTTTATTACATTCTAAATATATATTATTTTCTGTACCATTTTTTTATATTTACAAAATATTTGTTCTTTATAATTTAAAAAAATTACCGATTATCTTATTACATTAATTAAAATGAAGATTTTAAAGTTTTAATTAATGACCATTTTTAATCTGTTGTCATACAGAATGCTGATTTACGTAATTTTGATGACTAGACTTAATTGATTTATTATTTTATACCTAGAAGCCTTCCCAGTCGACCAAATTCCCAGCACATTCTAGCGTATTATATTATTCATGACTTAATTGAGCAATTTCTAACGATTTTTAAAGATGTTGTTTCTAAATTTAGGAAGTTAATGATAAATAACTGAATTAGGTAAAGATTAACTGATCAGCCCAGTATGAATAAATAACATATTATAATGTAATTTGTATTCTGCACATTTTGATATATCTAATTCTAACAGTATTCTAACGATTCCTGTATAATTTTTCAGCATATTAAATGGATTTTATTATTTAACAAAAAACAGCAGTTTTCACACATAACCTTTAAGATCTTTTTTGTAATGATTGAATTGATTGAAAATAATAATTCCTATTATATATGTTACCTACAGTATCATGTTACATTATATATAAGACATCGGTTACATGAGTGACAGGTCTTTCCATATTTTACATTCAATTTGAAGAAGGCGTCTGATATAGTTGCTATAAATTGAGACGGATGTGAACATTATTTACTGATTAACTTTTTAAAATACAATATTAATGTTTACGCTAGATCGACATAATATAGATTTATATATTTAGCATTTTATAAGTTTAAGAATAAATCTTTTAATTGTATAAATATTATTTCTAAATATGTACATTATCAAAAATATCTAAAATAAAGACCGCATTTAAAAAAATAATAATTTGTTTTAAAAAAATTTAAAAATTGGTAAGGTTTCTCAAAATTGCATATTAAATTGTATGTAATTATTACACGTTCTTTTATCTGTCATAATTTATTAGTAATGTAATTGTATTTTTAGTTTAATTTCAATTTATGAATTAAAGAAATTCTAATATTAAACATATCAAAAGAAAGATATATAGCGCAATATTAATTATTTTTATATTTTCTGTGGAAATCGTTTAATGTAAAATTAATCATAATAATTTTTCTACTTAATTCAAGTAAACAAAAACACACCTTTTTAATGGACTCCTTTATTTTTTACACCCGTATTTGTTCTACGTTTTTATGTATAAATTGCACTACAAAAATAATTATTGAATTCTGAGTATATTCCGTTGTTGAATCGATTCATTATTTAACAAACATTATATTTAGCAAATCTTTAATTCTGAAAGAATATATTTTGTTTATCAATATACAATGTTCATTTGTAAGAAACGATGTAGTATTTTATGTTGTGTGCGTTTATGTAGTAAAACTATTTTTAGTCGCGGAACAAATATTTTCACGGCTGTCGTTCACGATCTCTTATCTATTTTCCTCAAATGTGTTAAAAATTAGTCATCGGCTTAATTAATAATTAGCATAATATTTATTTAATTGTTTTATTGAAACACACAAAAAAATGTCAAAACTTCAAAAAACATTCTCTTTGCCAATTATAAGTATACATTTATATGTAACCTACTATTATGTGATTGAATTGTTGAATTTGAATTTGTTGAATTCAAATTCATCAATTCAATTTGTTGTTGTTGTTGAATCGGCTACAGAATTTAACGAAATAAGTGACTAGAGATGAGGGAATGTTTAACTTATCTAATAACTAACAATTTATGCTAATGTTTTCTTTGATTAATGAATTGTTGTCAAAAAAAATGTGAAAAATTAAACAAATTGGACAATGTATTTTCTCTGTCGCTTCAAAATGTAGAAAAAAGTATGTAATTTGAAATCCTTTAAATATATAAACTTATAAAGTACTGGTTTTATTTTAAATAGGAGATGTTAGGCTGATGAGATGAAGATGAATAATCGTTGTATAAGATTAAGACAAAAACCGTTTGGGAAAAGATCTATATCAGATAGAAATTAGAACTTCATAGACGTATTCACCAAGGACCCAATGTGAACCGACCCGTCGACACCTTATAACAGAATACTATCTCAAATGTATCTTCATCGACTGTCGTTGAATACCTCCTAAGGGATTAAAGTTAAGGGACATAGCTCTGATGTTTTAAAACAATAACCGTCTATAGATCTTTACAATGAGCCTGTAGAGTAGGACGCCCTCCCCCATTAGTCAGCGCGTATTGACGACCTCTCTGGGTCAAATAAATAACTTATTAACAGGGCCCTACTGTGTCATAAAAGTTGGCTTTATCGCAGAATTTCACTTCTTTGCTCAAATAAAAGCATGAATTGATGACCACTGCAATACGAATCAGAATAGAACTATCTAGATTGTGCTGTTTACTAGTCGAAAGGGAAAAGGTTAAGATGAACTTATATTTTTAAATGTAGGAATAGTACATGTTTAGAAGAAATTTCACAGTATTGATTAATTACAAACGGAGAGCCTGGAAACTTTGATATTCTAAATTTTTAAATATATTCTATTGGCAGCTTAAAATAATAATTTTTGTTTTTAATAAAAATTCGGTTATATTAAGATGCATCGATATGGAAATTGAATCCTAAAATTGATAGAGTTATAACAGCGTGGTCTTACTGAATATTGTTTTGAATCATAGTAAATAAACACCACAAGACTAGTGAAACATATTAATAAAAAAGAAGAACCTGAAATTATCAATGCGACTGTCAAATAATAATTAAAAAAATTATAATAATATCAGGATGGTTTAAAGGAGAAACCAACATTCACGACTAAACAAAAGGAATAAGTTATCATCAAACCACAAATATTATTTATAAAAAAATTTGCAATCCAAACATGGCTTGTACACTATGTAAACAGGCCCAGAAAAAACAGTGTGGATTTAAAAAGAAGTTTTTCAAATCTAAATAACCGAAGAATAGTTGGGGACAGGTCGGATCATAAATAGAACACGTGTAACAAATGATATTTCTAATAAAAAAATAAAACGCTGACTAAACAATGGTGCGGGACTTTGGACCCTCAGCGGCAGTTTACCGGTTTATGTGTGCACAACCATCACTTTTACCATAGTTTAGCACCTAATTAATTAAGTTATAAAATATCATGTCAGCTGTAGTGGAATTGAAAAAGATTGAATTGGATTTACACTTTGAAATGATATTGTCGTCATATTTGAACCAAGTGTTACCCGATTTAACATACACACTCTAGTGGCCATTATTGTTAGTGAATAACGATCAGTAATATTCAGAGATTGTGTTTTTTTAGAAAATGAATTTCTTAGAGAACGTGCATCTTTTTAGAAAATTCGCAAAAAAATGATTTCAATTCTTATATATCCAGCTATGTCTGACAAGTAAGATAGATTAGATACGTAGAATACATCACTTTGTGCAATCCATCCTCTTTAAGTTACTGTTTGTTCTCCATATTAATATATTTAAAAAATTGATATTACAAAATGTAGACCCACACAATACATGATATTAAATAAACAAAAAGTTATAGCATTTTATTAGGTTAATGCTATACTGGAGCTGTGGAAAGACTTAAACTATCAGAATATGTCAACTAGGGGGAGCAAGCACTGACAGGCTCTGAATATAAAGAGACGACGCTGGCTCGGAGAGAGATTCAGACAGACCGTTTAGCGCAAACTGATGGTGATATAGTTGCACTTGGCAAACACTGAGGTGATTTATTCATAAAAGAATCACTCTTAATCAAACAGCCTCGAAATCGTCTCCAAGCGGAGAGATGAGTTGAAACCGTTTGATTTCAATTAAAACTTTTCTTTCTTCTAGGTTTTTTATGCGTCCTCTATATGTGTAAATGGAACAAGGAGTCAGTTAGTGTATAATAGAGAGTCGTGAATTTTGGTTCAAAGTAAATGTTATATTTGTTTTTATTTTATTGGGAGATTTTTGTGGAACAGTCAAAACAGTTCAGTTGGAATCAATATTTAGGAATATAACGCTGTTTAAACTAGAATCAATATTTAGGCATGTTAACACTGTTTAAACTAGAATCAATATTTAGGAATATTAACAATGTTTAAACTAAAATCAATATTTAGGAATATTAACACTGTTTAACTAAAATAAGTTAAATGTTGTTGCAAGTAACAGAAGGTAATTATATATTATAATAAACCAAATCTAATGTATTACATATATACAATAAATATAAGTATCATAGCATAACCAACGAACGTAATTTTTTCTAGTGACTACCTTTGTCTAGTGTATCCACCATATTTTATCCACCAAAACGAATTTTATCAGGATTTGAGTACTATTAATTTAAATTATTTATTGGTTGAATTTCAAAACAATTGATTTATAATTCAACAAGTCTTAATTATATTGTACGCATTGTGTTGAAATTATCTTCGTGCTTCTGTATGGTATGTTCTTCAATATAGAAAAAGATAATCGGATTAAATTTGGGTTAAATTTAATATAGAACATTAGTTGTTTTTAACCTTATACACACACACATATATATATATAATACACCATACTCCAATTAATATATACGTTAAACACTTCATATTTTAAAATAAATGTTAACATCATTTTTATTTCTGTGATCAGTCCCATCCCACGTCTCATGTTTATAGTGTTTATTTGTAGCTGAATTATATTTTGTGACTAACAACATCAATCATATTTTACTGATAATGTTGTAAAGAACGTGCACGCATCCAAATGTTGGCACACATATATTGAATTGTATAATATTGTAGCCAGGTGGATGCGAGAAATGGTTTACAATTTGAAATATAGTAACAAATATATGTCGTGGTGTGCTAGCAACAAAATTGTATTACAATTATTTTTGTTCAACAGCGCAATAAAAAGAAAATAGTAAAAAAAAAACACAAATATGTTTTATCTAAACTATATTATCCACAAATATATAGAACATTTTAAAATGTAATATATATATATATTCAACATGAGAAATCCACTCTTGCATATAACGGTCTGAGAACTAGTTGTGCCCGGGAAATAAACTATTATTGAAAAATTAATTTGGAAACGTTTTATATTATTATGAATTATTTCAATTCTGGCCTCTATAACTGTACAGCCTGCCTGTATGTCTGATTCTCCTTCACCTTTTATTTGCAACAGATGAATACATTGTATTTGATGACCTATACAATTATTTATCTTTTTGCAAAAGAAAAACAACAATAAAATTTTTAATTAATACAAAATATCCGACATTTCACCTTTCATCAAGAAGGCATATAATCATGGTGGTTTTTCTTATTGTGGTTTTTCTTTTGCATTCCTCACAAGTGACCATTACTTGTCTCTATTTATCATTATCTCGTTGTGTTTTGTGCATAATTTCTTTTATGTACAATATTTAGGTTTTCATGCAATCTATTTCTGAATCCTGATTGGGCCATTATTATTTTTATTGATTTTTTGTTGTTGTAAATATTTTGTATTAATATATTATAAGAATTTAAGTCGATAATATTATTGATATTGTATTTTTGTCCATAGCTTGTTATTCATAATGTACATTCTTTATGTTATTGATTCGTATAACTTCAGAAATGCATCACTCTGGTGAAGAGTAGCGTGCTTTCATTGGTAATAGTAATAATTTAAAAAACAATTAGTTTGTTATCCTTTTACTTGGTGATGTTGAGCAGAAAACATGGAGATATATAATTTGGAATAAATCTCTCAAACATTTAAGAAAAAGATGGTCACCATAATTGTTTGTTTGTCAGTATGGTTCGATTTATTTTTTTAAGTTTTAATATAATGAATTATTAATCATCGTGTTAATTACCTTAACAACATTGTAATGTATAATTAACGATTGCTTTGTAAGCTTCCAAAAAACACATTTAAAATAAAAAATAAACATTTTCCGTATATTTAGAATAAATGGATATTTTTTTCAATTTTTAACAAGTATCTAAAATTTTCCAATTGCAAATCTACATTTTAATGTAGTTTAAGAGCAAATATTAAATATACAATATAAGAGGAATATAATATACTGTATATGGTAGAAGTTACCTAAACTAGTATTGAAAGAATAGTTCGATATGTTCGTACATCTTTGAATCATATTTGAACTGAATTAATTTGATTTTGAACTAACTAGCAAAGTAAATATTATAATTGTATTATCTCCATGGTAATTGTATTATCTCCATGGTAATTGTATTATCTCCATGGTAATTGTATTATCTCCATGGTAATTATATTATCTCCATGGTAATTGTATTATCTCCATGGTAATTGAATTATTTCAAAAGATAACTAACTGCAGCTGTACAGTGTAGAATACATAGTTTGTACTTGGATTTAACACAAACAACAATAAAAAATACACACTACATAATATATATAAAATAATATTATTATATTATACCTTTCTGTGTCAGTCAACAATAATATTATTTCAATTAACGCATACAACAATATAACAATAAATTATCACATTTAATCAATTATTTTATATCTGAATAAGCAACACAATAATTGAACTAATTAAAACTGTATACTTGTCAGTTAATTATCAAAATCGATAAAATCTACAGAATTATCAAGAGTGACTTAACTTGAAACAAAGAACAAAAGAATAGGTAAATTGCTCATATGTACAATATAATTTATTTTTTAATTTTACATTTCTGATTTTTTTGCTTTTGTTTAATTTATATTACTTTTTTGTTCGAAAACTTTATAGAACCTGTATTTTGTACTGTATAGATTCCTTAACACTGCCATCAATTTTACAATCTTCAACTCAACATAGATTAAACGGTTCAATATATGGTTCTTATTTTTTGTACTAATTAAAAAATTATAATTTATATCAGTATTCTTCTAATATCTCTGATTATAAGTCAAATTCAGTTTGAAATTATTCAACATATTTTGGTAAGATGACGGCACGGATTCCAGTTTTTTTTTGAGAAAATTAAATTTAAAGAAAATTATATCATTTTGTTTGATAAATAATATTCATAACATATTTAGACACTATATAATACATATGTACTAATTGGATTCCGAATGTACTGTATACATAACAGAAGAAAGAGAGCTAAATAATTACCTATCTAATCAAATTAGTCTATTCCAAAATGTGTTGATAACAGTAATTATTTACCCAAAAAGCATATTAACAGACGAGAAAAAATATTAATTTAAATTTGGTTATGGTGATCGAAAATATTTATGAAAGATATTATCGCTTTAAAAATTATTTATTAAATTATTAATAATAATTTAATTTTGTACATAAAATTTTATAAATTTTATATATTATTTTGAGCATTTTTACTTTAAAATTATACACATTAATTGTGCACAAATCACGCAAATTATCCCTTTCAAATTCAATTCTGCTTTTTTAATTTTAATTAAGCTAAAAAACCAACAAATATACCTTATACATCCAATTTTTTACATTTAGTAAATTATCGCTAATAATTAACAAAATTTTTTTTTTTTTTAATAAAGCAAATAAGGCAGACATTTAAACATAAATATAAAAAAGTCAATTTAAATATCTAGGAAAAAGATATGTAAGAAAAGACATGTAAGGCATGAACAGCGTATATAGAAAAGACATATTTGAAAGGGCATGTTGGTATTTAAAATTGTGTTTTTAATCACGGTTACTGCATACCCGGACAATATATATATATATATTATAAAGTAAAATGAGCAAAGCAATGTGATGTCGCGTGTTATTTTCTAATATATATTTTTATTAATTGTGAGTTTTTAATACTAAAATAACCAACAGTTATTTACTAAAAATTACAAAAAATAAGGCTATTAAATTTAACATCTTAGCAAGTAAAAATACACTAAATTATATACAATCAAGTAGAACACCAATATTTTTATTAGTCGGAATTAAAAATACAATAAATTTTACAAAAATGCAATTTATTCATAAAACAATAATTAAAAAAACTCTTGAAATTTACGGATTAATTGTTTATATTTATTTGTAGATTAATAAATCGACGTCGTTAATGTTACTTTTTTGTGTCACATTTTCATTAATATAACCAACTAGTTTAGTTTTCATGTTATCCATTGTTGAATTTTAAATATATTTTTTAATGAAAGAAACAACATTTATATAAAAAATACTGTTACGTCATTTTTAGAATACGTTCAGTTATTAAACTGTTCAAGAAAATCAATGAAATACAGCGTAATCCGCATAGCGTATTTACCAAATGAATTTCAAAAAATAATAATTCAAAATCGTTTTTGGTTCGAGTGCCCAACATGCTCGCGTCTTTCAATGCCCAATCCTCAATCTACTAAATGAATCCATTCTTTCGAACCGACATAACTTTTGGTTTTATAATATGGCACAAATAATACCGTTAAAGTAAATGGAAATACATATATCATTTCACTCCTCAATACGAACAAAACAAGTAAAAGTAAAATTAAACACAATTAGACACTAACAAACAGACTAACAAGAAACAGGAACAATTATAACATTACAAAAATTGTTTGACTTAACTTCAGAAAGGTAAACACAAATTATAAGTCATCAATAAACTATATACTTTAAAGAAAATGTTTTTTTAAATGCCTCTATAAAATAAGTTTATACTTTATAAAACAGACCTCAAAATCATAAAATGCAAAAAAGTTACAGCGCACAAATTATATATATTTCAAAGTAAGTTTATTTTTCAAATTAAGATAACATCCGTTTATTAAAAAAAAACTATAACAAGCTGCATGTTTATAAATAATTGCAATAATTGTAGTAATTGCACAAGTTCAGCGGTATTTATTTATAGTTTTATCTCACTAAGGCTTCAGCGTCTTACGTCGCAGAAGAAAAAAAAACAGTGCTTCTAAAACACAGCATTGTAAACCATAAACTATGTAGTGTTATTGCGCTTTAGGTTGAAAGGCAGAGAGAACCGACTAACTATACATAATCATTTGGTATATGGTATAGGTACTCCTCTTGTGAATGAAATCACAAGGGATCTTCTTGATTGTCAGTTAGTTTTCTCTTCAAATCTACTTAACTCGCCCGTTACGTGGAGTGCAAACTATGTTTCTATTCTATTCCTCAAGTGGGCGGTAGGTACTGGTATGTAAGTACCAGGTAACCCCCCATTGTACAGTACTGCAAACAGACGCAGAGTGGGCTAACTGTTGCGGCAAAGGAGTTTGTTTGATTGCTCTCAACCCAAATAAAAACAAAAAGTTATTTAACAGTGGTTTATAAATAGTAATCAAGCGTATATAAACTTTTTTTATTATACAGAACGAGTATGTTTATTATGTACATAAAAAAAGTATTTTGTGAATGTTATAGTCTATGTGAAGCTATTTACAAATTATATTTAAGTATAAAATATACATGAAACATTACTTTTGAAGGCGTACCGTTTACTTTTATTATATTTTAGTGATTTACCGTACAAGTCGATAACATCCACAAGTCCTGATAGATAACGCAATTCCCTATGCAGTCAGTATTTGACACAATTTTATTGATAAATGATCAATATACAAATAAGACAAACATATATCTATTTCTCTTGAGTTACACCATGACTTTTATCTGACATATAGCTATGTTCCTCATGCTATGTTCCTCATTGTTATTCCTTCCTTATTTAGATTAGTGGATCTATACATATATTTATCAGTCAACTAACTGTTAATAAGCGTAAAAAACTACTTTACGATACAATAATCTCATCACCAGTTAGTTAGGTACTATTAAACTATAAATATATTAGCCCATAAATAAATCAATAAAAATAATATATATATACCTATATATAAATATAAATCCATTCTTTTCTGCCAATAAACTCCGATAGCAATGCGTTCAGTTGTTTTCTGTCAATAAACTCCTATATATATATATATATAATACTTGCCCGTTGTTTCAGAGTTACATTATTAGTGTATAATGTGATTAAGTTAACTGTAATAATGATATCTCGAATATCTATGAAAGTTACGCTTGCATGGTATTATTATTGTATCTATTAAGATTTTTATTATATATTTAAAAATGTTTTCTTTATATAATTTAGTTTGATTTGTCCAATTCATTGTTGCTTTGTAATAACAGGTATTTCAGATAAAGCAACAAGCGCGTGCACTAAACACTTTCAAATATGTAAAATTTGTTGTGAAAAAGAAAGAGTGTACAGTTATACACAAAAAGATTTATACATCAGACAACATAGAAAACGCTACAAAGAGTCCTTCTTTATTTGCATCTTTGATCTACTTAATACAAACTCGCAACATGTTGTGTTTGAAATAATCTTCCGATTTAAATCGAAGATAGAAATAATGCATCGTACGGTATCTGTTGAAATCAATCCATCTATATAGGCATACTGATGATAATTCGCAGTAAAGAAATTAATATTTCATTTAGATTTTATGCATTTTGCACATTATGCTAATTAATAAAACATTTCAAATGAGTATTTTTAAAAACAGTAAGTTCATAAATACAGACATCCATTTGAAGCACACATATACACTCTTTTACTTGATAATTTAATAAAAAAGATCAGGATTATATTACAATTTTGGTTAAACAAATTATTAATACACTGAATGAATAAATACGAAACCACATAGCTTGTATAAATTAACATCGCTAAATATATATATTAATAAAGTATACTTAATCATGTTGAAGATTACTTATTGTGAAGATAATGCAAATATAAAAAAATGCATTTCCCGCCTTTTTTTGTGTTTTTATAAATTAATAAATGTTCCGCTATATTTGTTTTTAGTTATTTTTCTTTCCCTGTACATACTTTTTTTCATATAAGTATGAAAATATTTCATATATGAAATGTTTCACAAATTATTACAAAATAAATGGACGATTAAAAACTAAATCAATTTAACGAAAGATCCGACAATATTTGGGACATTGAAAAACTTAAAACATATTTTCTTTTCCAAAGAAAAGAGGTCTGAATTATAAGATAGACAATTTTGTAAAATAATACATTGATGTAGCATGGTTTACTATTAAATGCAGATAAGCATGAATTATTATATTATATACAACCGCAGTAAGGGGTGTGATTACGTACATAAATATTAAGAAGTCGCGCTATTCTTACGGATAAATGCATCAGAAAAAAACTCAATATGTTTTACGATACAATAAAAGCAATCTCTAGTTGTGTTATATCTTCATCAACTTTATTTAAATTACAAAAAATATCTAAATTTGACGTTCTACTGTATTTTACAAGCCATATTTGACATATACATATATTTATAATTAAAATTAAAATTGTTCTTATTATAATCAATCATATTATGTTTAATTTGGTTGAACTATAATTATTTTTAAATTAGTTAAATAAATAAATTATTAAATTATACGAATTAACTTTAAACTAATTTAAATTAGAGTTCCAAATATAAAAACCCGTTTTTCTCAGGTATAGTTCATGTGAGCCATAAATTATGACCAATACAATCCGTAAATGGGTATATAAAATCATAACATAAAACTCTTATGCTCTTATAAAAACAAAACACACTTTCTACATATAATTTTGGATTATATCCTAGAAATCTGTGCCATATAGCCGATTTTATTGACGCTAGTTTAATAAATTTATCAGTGCAAATTTGATGACCTTGTTTATTGATAAGTGAAAATCAAGAGTTTGGTTTTCTGATACATTTATTTCTATCAACTATGTATTAGTTTCAGTGATTAAATAGCGCGCGAAATATATCTGTTATTTATGACAGTAATGAACTTTACATCTGTATAAAGCATTAAGCCCAAAATTGTACAATCTATATTGCTATATATGTATATATTATGTTTATGTATATAAATGTTCTGGTTTGGTGATTTGCACACGTTCATTTGATAGCAATATTAAAAATTATTTTATAAATTATGATTATTCAGTTAAGACGCAAACCAATAAAAATAAAAATTATCGACGCGATGGATAGAAAACAAAAAATATTAAAATAATGTTGTGGCCTATATATTTAAACTTTTTTCTCTATTTCTTGACAATTTAAACTTACGTTTGTGAAGAGTTATAATTTGGTGAAATTAACGTCATTGATACATACGTGCAAATAACCTGTAAATGATCGACATTTTCGACATTTTCGACATGATCGATTCAATTTTCGATTTAACAATATAATGTAGAAATATTGTTAAAATAATTAATAAACAAGCAAGGATTTCAAATGTATACAACTTGCAGCCATTTATCATCGTATAATTCTGAACATGTAAAAGTATTTCCTAGTTAAGTGCTTCAAAGTGTCGCACAGATATTATATACTGTATAATAGAGAAGTGTGATAAGCATGGAGATAACTATATTATACCCCTCTATTGTCTATATATATAGCGAGATAATTTTTAATTTGTTTCCTTCCCCATAACAACTCGAGTTTGTCTTATAGTATATAGGGATTGTAACCAAACATTATGTAGTGAATTCTAATCAATCCTGCAAACCTGGAGTCACTGTGTGCTCTTTCTTTTCATGACTAAATGCGCGGCGGGGAGGTGTGAATTAATCTTATACAGTCTGACCTGATTGTGTGCTCATTTATTTCAGGAACTAAAATAGCAATCGGAGGTGTGTGTGTGAAAAAAATTGCTACAAAAACTTCTTATCAGAGGCACGCTTCACAGACTCGGTTTGGTGGAATTGGTGTGTTTGTTTTTTGTTATTTTCTGTTCAAAAACTTCTGGGGAGTATAATTGTCTATCCAACGATATATGAACCGTTCAATAACGTAATACAATTTTTGATGGCTTTTGTGAGCATTTTTAGTATATAAAAGAGTTTTTTTTAATTAAATAAATTCTTTAACAAGCGAGTGCATCTATTACTAAATGAAATCGATATATAATAATTGTTTAAGGGTTTGAAGAAATTACAGGTTTTGCATGTTTATAAATTTAGGAACGTATTATTAACGTAAATTATTACAAATGGATTATACAAAGAAGAATAATAATAATGTTAATGACAGTGACAGTGACTGTTGGATTGGACTGTTGTATATATATTAAAAGAATAATGTATTTAAAAATTAAACAAATGAATAAAATTTAACTAAATTGTTACATGTATAGTAATTATACATATATAAGTAACAAATAAAGCATATTTTATTAATTAATTAAGCTGGACCAGAAATGTGCTTTATAAACAAGTATTATAGGTATCCTATTAAAATCGGGGTCACAAATATATTTTCATTGATGCAATCTGTTAGTTTATTTTGAATTTGTTGATTTAGTAATAAATGTAATAATTTTTGTCGTTGCACCTTATACATTTATGTATTTCATGTCCATTAAAAATGAAAAATGTCAAAAAATTAAAAAAATTGTGAAGTTAAAAGGAATATGCAATTCAATATATAATTTAAATTAAATAATTAAATAATTAACTAACATAATTTTATTTTAATAAAGGATGTGTATAAAATCCGTACCACTTGGCAATCTTTATGTTAACAATATAGAATATAAAATATTAAAGTGTGTTACATTTATAATAAATTGATTAATACTTCGAGTTCCACTTATGAAGCTAGTAAATTAACTAATATTTACTAATAAAATGATGAAGTAATGTCTACGATTTACAAATGTTGTAATTTGTCCCGTGTAATATTGTTAGATACATATGTTGTTATTGTTATTGACACAAGTCATAGCTATTGTTAAACATGAGATTTAAGTAATAAATCAAGTAATGTAATAATAATACCGTTCGCAGTAATTAAATATATTTTGTGCATTTCATATTATGTTTACGTTTATACCCGCGAAATATATTATCTTTTTAAATGTTATATACTTGTAGGATATAGTTATTTTTAACGCACTGCTTCATATAATTTGTTATTATAAAACTACGCAAAAAGTTGTTTATGCTCAACGTGAATTAGATAGCGCATTTAATCATTGAAGTCCTCAATAGGTTCTTGGTATAACTGTTATCATTCAAAATCGATAAATATTTACATTTGATTGTTAATATTTAAAAACTAAACTTACACAAAGACGTGATATGCGATAGACTGCCAAGATTTGGGCCTCTCCAGGAAGTTATAAATCTTCGCCTGCAACTTGCGATAGCGGGCGTCATTTCTGTTCATCTTAAAGTTCAGTGTTTTACCATGCAGCGAGGTTCTGTGATTTGTGAGCCGGCTGCCCGCAATATCCGCCCCGTCCGACTCATTCGGATCATAGTCGGGCGGTGGGGCACTGCAGGCGACCCGTAGCGGCCGGAGTCGTCCCACCCCTTTGGTCTCACGCTGCCGTTCAACATCAAGACGTTCAAGCTGGCTGACATCCATCTCCTGAAATTTGACCCCGGGTCGCGGCCTAAATTGGCGCAGGTCAGCTCCGTCACCGCAGACACTGCTGTTGCTGCTGCTGCCAATCAACCGACGGGGGGCACCTTTGCCAGCGACGGCGGTGGTTGACGTCAACACAGGTTGGGGGTCATGTTTACCGCAGCCTGTATTAGTGGTGGTAGAGGTGGTACGCAAGCTAATACAATCGGGCTGGTGGTAGAATCCGTGTAGCGAGATGTCCTGACCCAGTCGGAAAATCGACTGGGGTGGAGTCAGCGAGCCGCAACGGGTTACGGTGACGACGGGTGGCGGGTCGCGAGTTCTGCCGCCAGTGGTGAAAGAGACCTCGGACTCTAGGGATGTGGGGGAACCTTCGGAGTAGTCGCAGTCGCTCTGCACTAGATCGATACTGTCGGTGGAAACCACGGGAACATCTCTGAAGGGAAGACTGAGATGTTTACGACTGGGGTATAAAGGTTGCTGCCCTGCACTTGTTTGGAATACTATCTTGGTGGTGTCTACCACTTTTCCAGGTTTCATCCTATCTCTCGCTATCTGTATTGCGATTTGTGCGTGTTGATAAATCTCTGTGATGACGTAGATGTGATTTTATCCAATCATGCTTGGCTTCAAAATATTCTGAAATGAGAAGTTATTATAAATATGTATTTTTTGCAATATATATCGTGAATTATAATTTTTTAAATTATGAAATATTCAATCTTGAGAAAGTCGGCAGTTAATTGAATCCGTTAATTAAAGATTATATAATTTAAATTTATAAAAATACATAAAGGTCACATTACGAAAGTAACGGCATAACATGAATATAACAGAATAAGTACAATTTTTATATTTTGCGGTCAAGCAATTATTAATTACCACAAATTAAACACGACAAAGGTGTTTTAGAAATGTTGATAGAAAAACCTGTCAAGAGATATTGTTTGCTGTATGACATTAACAACTGCCGCCAATTATAACAAAGCCGACAACACATGTTTTGAACAATTTAAAAAATTAGGTTATATCAAATTAATTTTTGATTGTGAGTAGTATGGAAAGTGTATATCTAGGCCACCCCCCC